>JAKTRK010000086.1:0-26141 GCA_030579675.1 Liangdongia quercuum | reverse complement strand
TTTTTTTTTTTTTTTTTTTTTTTTTTTTTTTTTTTTTTTTTTTTTTTTTTTTTGCTTGGCCTGAATATGTAAAAGTAAAATCTATGCGCATAGAGAGAGAGAGAGAGAGGGTTAGTAAGCTCGCTAATTATGATTATCCGAAAGAAGCTGAATACCGCTCGCTAGAAGGAAGACATGAAAGCAAAAATAGCCCAAGAAATAGATTAATACTAACTGGTGGTGGCAGGAACGAACATCTACTCGCATCGAGCATTAGCGAGCGGGATTTACTGGCTGGATCGCTTGGTTCCAATGGCACCGCTCTAACGGTGCACTGACCCATTACATTCGCTGCATGCCGGTGACCCACCGAGTATGTTCTTCTTGCAAATACCTTGTAGACGTTCTATAAAAGATGCTTTCAGCTGAGAGATACGGCTTGAATGAGATGAGAGCTTCGATATACACGCATCCTTTCCACTCCCACTCCCCTGTCTGACAGATCCAATTTACTTTAAAGAGAGGAGGCGGCAATTAGACGTTCGACCGAATCAACACCGAATCAACACCGGATCGACATCAACACGTCACGTACGCACACCGCACACCGCTATTTGGTTCCTGTCTGCCTGCCTGCCTGACTGGCATACAGGCAGGCAGGCATGATAGAGTTCTGTTGTTTCTCGGTTATGTGTTCGAATGATTGCTGCCTGGGGAGCTTGCCGCTGCAAGCCGTACGTCTCAGCTGTACTGTACACATTCCTTCTTTCCATGCTTTCTCTGTGTATGTTTCTGTTAAACACGGCTAGCTGTTCGAATGTGTAGAATCTTAAAAAAAAGCTATCTCCGCCCTCCGTCTCATCTCTTCATCGCACTGGTGACCCACAAACAATGTTTTTTTGCTTATCTAGCCTTTGTTACAGCCAGTAACAGCGGAACCAGAAAATGCCCTTTTTCTCTCTCTTTTTTTTTTTTTGCAAATTGCACCTCGGCCCGGGGAAAACGATTGCCCGTACTTTAGAAGGTTTACCACCACCACTACCGAGCCTAAATCGACAGCTGAGCGGGAGGTGGGGAGGTGGGGAAGGGTGCTGCTCATGCGTATCGTGCGGAGCGCGCCTCCAGGACGAAAAGGTAAAGTGCTAACTAACACTACAAACGATCCCGATTCCGGCCTGTAAGCCCCTACACGCCATATACATGTAGACGAACCCGCCCGCCGTGTACGTCTCTATTCCAGTAAGTCTTGGTCGGTCCTTATAGTGGAAGGCCTCTCTCTTGCAGTTAGGCATCTTACATGCCGGAGCGTCTCTCTGAAGATTTTTTTTTTTTTTTTTGATTTTTTTATTTTGGGTTTCTTTTCCTAAAATCCGATTCTGTGAGGAGGGCCATAGGATTTAGTGGGTCTTGTGCTTAGCGTGGAAACTCTAAAAGGGTTTAGAGGCTGTTGGTGGCGGGCGTATTTGGCGCATTTGGCAAGATCGATTTGCAGAAAGGGCGTACGAGCGAACGAGCGTACGAGCGAACGAGCGTACGAGCGAACGAGCGTACGAGCGAACGAGCGTACGAGCGAACGAGCGAAGACCGAGCTCTGAAGAGCTGTACACGTACCTTGTGTCTTGTGCTGCTCGGCTGCTCGTTTCACATCCGACAATGAAAACGGAAACAGCACTCTCTATCTACTAGTTGAGAGTCCTGGCTCAGCGCGCTATCAACCAGGTACCAACGAGGTATCAACCAGGTGTGAGGAAAAGCCGTCGCAGAGGAGGTAAGTATGAACCAACCTTTTGGGGGGGCGCGGCGGCAGCAGCATCGGCGGCAGCAGCAGCAGCAGCAGCTCTGTAATTTTTTTTTTTTTTAGATCCTTAATCCGCGCATGGAGTAAGGAGAATCGAATCGAGTATACACATGATAAATTGGCAGAACATTTAGACCGAAAGCCGAAATTGTTATTTTTTTTTTTTTTTAATTTCAATTTTCATGGATTAAAAATCAAACTACAAGTTGACATACAACGACAAGCGGCCGAGAAAGGAGAAGAGCAATAGGTATGGTTTGCTATGGTATGGTATGATGATTGATGGCTTGTTCTGTAGAACGGATAAGAAGAAAGGTTATTTGCGTTACCGAGGAGGAGATGCACAGTAGTACCATTCAGACATGTTCTTCCTCCCCCCCCCCCCCCCACAGTGCGGTGGTAGTGGTGGTAATGGTAAGTGGTAGTGGTAGCGGTAGTAGTAGTAGTTACTCATCTGCATTCTTGTTGCAGTTCTTACTCGCGTTCCTTTATTTCCATAGTCTGTCTGCATTGCATGCATTCTTCCCGTCTCTCTCTCTTTTTTTTTCTATTTTGGCCTGTCGCTTTCTGTCTGAATTGAGCTTAGTGCAATTTTTACACCGCGTGAATTCTAGCGATCCGGAACAAGAACCAGTTTTAGAGCTGCGAATCCACTGACAGGTTTTAAAACCCAAAACCGAATATCCATGGCTGCTGCAAGCCTCCAAAACGTATAAAAGTAAACTGCTCTGCTAAAAACACACACACACACACAGAGAGAGAGGCAACGCAACGGAACAGTGTTTTGTGCATACAACCTTTATTCGTGTGTGTGTGTGTGTGTGTGTGTGTGTGCTTGTGCTGTGCTAATTATTAATCTTGTTATCTGCACTGGATGATTAATGCACTGCCAAAATAACATTCAGAGTTACTAATACTAATATTGCGCAAAAGTACTGAAGACTGAAACTAACAAACAGGCTTTTCTCAGCTGTTATTATTATTACTCATCGCCAAACGGTACAGATTTGTTATAAAACAGGCAGAGACAACCAACCCATTGCACTCTTAGCGATATCACAGCTATACCGCTATACCGCTCAAACCAGCCAACCGCCCTTCACATCTAAACAATATATACAGGTTGAATTTGATACTACTGCATAGCACAGTGGATTGGCAAAAGACGATTTGATTGGCAACTACTACACCCAGAAATGTCCTCTATAGCTCAGACGTATATGTTAGCTGGCAAGGCCAGAGAAAAACTCACAAAAGAGGCACAAAAGGCGGATCTTGACCTACGGGTTCTAGTGTGCCATGCAAACCTGTTAGACACCCTGATGGAATCTCTACAGAACCACAAGTACGAAAACTCGAGATTGAGTAAGAACTACACGTCTTCCTTTATCGACTCGTCCACTGTCACTTTTGTGGAAACTGACTCGGATAGCTCCGGCTCGGATTCGGACAGCGAAGAGGACGAGGAATACGACGTGTACGAATACAATAGCAGCATAGAAGATGAGGAGGAGAGTACGCATTACACCCATAAGGAGACCGAAGTGTCGTACAACTCTGACGGCGAGACTGAAGATGAGGGAGAAGAGTATGACTACTGTGAAAGCGAAGACGACGATGAGGATGAAGCTGATGCTTCCGCCGGAGAATCCGCCGGACAAGACGACGACGACGACGACGATGACGAAGACGAAGATGCATGGCAAATAAAACTTTCATACAAAAGAGGTAGCTATAGACAACTACCCACTATTGATGAAATGTCAGAGTCAGAATTGTTGGAAGCTGAGGAAGAAGCCAAGCAGGAGAACGTATCGCATCAAGATAGGGAGGAAACAGACATAACAGAGTTACACACTTCATCATCATCTCCACCTTTGTTATCGTACACTTCCACTACCGATGAGTCAGAAATATCGGACGACGATGACTCTAACTTGTCAGACTCGGAGTTTCGTCTCCACCACGTCAAGAAACAGTTTTCAAGAAATCTAAATATCAGTTTCTATCATAAGACTCCGACAAGCGAGCCAGAAAGGTTGCTTGCTTCAACAAATGAACCGGCTATATGCACCTAATAGGTACCGCTCCTTTTCCGTTAAACCGGTGCTCATCCATAATCAACTCCATCTAGACTACCACATTTCACTTCTATTTATCTCACGAATCACGGGCTTACGTTTTATGACAATTATTCCTTATTTTTTATTCTTTATTGTGTACATTACTCACTATTTTCGGGAACAGGTTACCTATATATTATAACAATGTAAATATTTATGAATGTTACTTTTTTTTTGTCAGCAGCGCAAGTTGTAGAATATTCTGTGCAGACCCTTGTCTCGTTCAATTCCTATGATTCTGATTTACTCATCATCATGGATCTCGTTGATTGCTTGAATATACTCATAGTTGAACGCAGTCAGTATCAAAAAATCATCAATTTTTGCCCGTTCATTTACACTGTGAATACCACTCTTCCATATGTCTTCACTCAAACCAACGCTGTATCTGTAAATATTTTTGGTCAGGTTCCAGTACTTGGCAGTATCAGTATTTGGACTGTGCAAGCCTCCAGAAACGATAGGAGTCTTTTCGAGATCAGGGTACCAATAGTCTTGAATGACATGTCCTAGCACACCGCTAAACACTCTCCAGGACTTGTTATCCAATGGCGTCACAGGAGCAACCTCAAGCGAATGTGTGATCTTGAGAGTGAAAAATCCATTGGCTGTCTTTGGGATGACTTCTTCCTCCCCATTGTAAACACCAAGTTGAAATCGTTTGGCAACGGTTAGAATATTACCCAAAATCTTGTCTTTGGTTTCCTTAACTGAAGAATCAACAGCAATACGATGATTCGTGGTGATACTTGTCAGCTCTGGTAGGGCATTCGCCTTTATCCCACCTCGAATAATATCGATGGCTTGGGTAGTCTTCACTTTCACAGCATCAAGTGGAGATTTCAGAACATATTTGACAACCTTTGAGTTGGAAACTTTGTCGAATGCAGCTTTGAAGATATTCTTCTTCAATCCCTTTTCGAAATAGTTATCACTATACTTCGCTAGACATTGCAACGAGTTCAAGTATGGATTTTCGCCAGTAAGGGAGGCATGGAATGGTGTGTTCTCAATTAATTCAATCAATATAGCCGAGATTCCAATGTTAGTATGGCTGGGAGGAATAGAAGAGTGTCCACCCGGCGTTGCCAGAGAAATTTCCAAGTTAAGTGACCCTTTTTCACCAACTGAAGGGAATGCAAAGATTCTATCTTCAACCTTAACGATAGAGCTGTCTCCTTCGTCTAACAAAGCAAAGAACGAGTCTTCTCCATATTGGGATTGTAAAAAATTGCTAATACTTGCAGCTCCATAAGCCCCACCAATCTCTTCATCAAATCCAAAGGCAACAACAATACCTCTCTTTGGCTCAAATCCTTCCTCCAGAAGTTTTTCTAAAGTATTCAATATCGCAACTAACAGAGTTTTGCAATCTGAGGAACCACGGCCCCAGACGTACTCTCCATCATAGTAACCACTGAAAGGTGGATATTTCCAGTCCTTCAGGTTTTGTGCATCGACTGGAACTGTGTCTTGGTGAGCTGTCAATAGCACTGGTTTCAGGCTCTTGTCCGAACCTTCCCATGTGTAGACCAGCCCAAACTCATTGATTTTATCAACTTTCAGGTTTTCGTAAAGGCTTGGATAAGATGATTCCAAAAACCAATGGAATTTCGTGAAGTTGTTCCATTCTTCTGGTGCATCCAATGGTGCTGGAATCTTATCAGTTACGGTGGTTGGGACTTTGACAGCTCCACTTAGTTTCTTTGCAGCATATTCACGGTATTCCTCGGAGTGAACTATGTGCTCCACAGTCGAATTATCTTTCAAGAAGGACTTTGGTCGATAAATCTCGGTAGCTGGGCATAGCCCTTCAACTAATTGATCATCATCAGCTCTATTGAAAAAGTCTGAAATCGAGCTTCTCGTTAAAAATAAAGTTGTAGCAACAATAGCGATTGGAATCGCAAATTTAACAATTAGTCTTGTAGCTTTTGATGGCTCGGGTTTTGGATGCTTCGTGTCAAGTAGCCCGTGTAATTGACCCATATCAATTATAAGTGTCGCTTCTCGATTGGTCTGTAATAGCAAACTTGATGGATATTCCCGTAGATTTATAGACATAAGTGATAAGATATGATGATGGTAGCCTGCCAAGTAATGAAGTAACTTCCTATTCAGGAATTTAATCCGGAACTTATTCGAGTTCCGAAAAAGCATTTAAAGCCGTAGTGCAATAAAGGTTTGTGTCTCTTTCCAATTTATGTCTTTTCCTACTTTGGAATATTTGACGTATCTCAATACGTGTTCGTAGCAGTAATTTAAGGCCAACAGTTCGTGCGAGGAGCTGCACTATATATACTACAGCGCAGTCACTTAGTCACTGGGCAACCAGAATCCAGCCTTTACTAATCTCCATTTAATCTCATATACATCTAGAGCTTCTACGGTCTTTTCTTCTCGTGACCACAACTATAAGTGCATGGTATAGATTCATACTATTAAAAGTCGATAATCCTAGTTCTTATATAAAAGTTCCTAATTACCATCAATCTCATTAACTGCATGAAGATATTCATAGTTGAATGCAGTGACTATCAAAAAATCGTCAACACTTGTGTGCTCATTAACGCTGTGGATACCACTTGTGTAAAGACTTTTGGTCTCAGCAAAACTGTATCTGTATATATTCTTGGTCAAGTTCCAAAAATGTGCAGTATCAGTGTTTCCCGTATGTAAGCCTCCAGAAACGATAGGAGTCTTTTCGAGATCAGGGTACCAATAGTCTTGAATGACATGTCCTAGCACACCGCTAAACACTCTCCAGGACTTGTTATCCAATGGCGTCACAGGAGCAACCTCAAGCGAATGTGTGATCTTGAGAGTGAAAAATCCATTGGCTGTCTTTGGGATGACTTCTTCCTCCCCATTGTAAACACCAAGTTGAAATCGTTTGGCAACGGTTAGAATATTACCCAAAATCTTGTCTTTGGTTTCCTTAACTGAAGAATCAACAGCAATACGATGATTCGTGGTGATACTTGTCAGCTCTGGTAGGGCATTCGCCTTTATCCCACCTCGAATAATATCGATGGCTTGGGTAGTCTTCACTTTCACAGCATCAAGTGGAGATTTCAGAACATATTTGACAACCTTTGAGTTGGAAACTTTGTCGAATGCAGCTTTGAAGATATTCTTCTTCAATCCCTTTTCGAAATAGTTATCACTATACTTCGCTAGACATTGCAACGAGTTCAAGTATGGATTTTCGCCAGTAAGGGAGGCATGGAATGGTGTGTTCTCAATTAATTCAATCAATATAGCCGAGATTCCAATGTTAGTATGGCTGGGAGGAATAGAAGAGTGTCCACCCGGCGTTGCCAGAGAAATTTCCAAGTTAAGTGACCCTTTTTCACCAACTGAAGGGAATGCAAAGATTCTATCTTCAACCTTAACGATAGAGCTGTCTCCTTCGTCTAACAAAGCAAAGAACGAGTCTTCTCCATATTGGGATTGTAAAAAATTGCTAATACTTGCAGCTCCATAAGCCCCACCAATCTCTTCATCAAATCCAAAGGCAACAACAATACCTCTCTTTGGCTCAAATCCTTCCTCCAGAAGTTTTTCTAAAGTATTCAATATCGCAACTAACAGAGTTTTGCAATCTGAGGAACCACGGCCCCAGACGTACTCTCCATCATAGTAACCACTGAAAGGTGGATATTTCCAGTCCTTCAGGTTTTGTGCATCGACTGGAACTGTGTCTTGGTGAGCTGTCAATAGCACTGGTTTCAGGCTCTTGTCCGAACCTTCCCATGTGTAGACCAGCCCAAACTCATTGATTTTATCAACTTTCAGGTTTTCGTAAAGGCTTGGATAAGATGATTCCAAAAACCAATGGAATTTCGTGAAGTTGTTCCATTCTTCTGGTGCATCCAATGGTGCTGGAATCTTATCAGTTACGGTGGTTGGGACTTTGACAGCTCCACTTAGTTTCTTTGCAGCATATTCACGGTATTCCTCGGAGTGAACTATGTGCTCCACAGTCGAATTATCTTTCAAGAAGGACTTTGGTCGATAAATCTCGGTAGCTGGGCATAGCCCTTCAACTAATTGATCATCATCAGCTCTATTGAAGAAGTCTGAAATCGAGCTTCTCGCTAAAAATAAAGTTGTAGCAACGATAATGACTGGAATCGCAATTTTGGTTATGAATGTTGAGCCTTTAGAGGTATTGGACACTGGACGTTTAACGTCAAGTAACCCATGTAGTGGACCCATTTCGATGATCTTTTCTGTAAATTTCAGTTTCAATTATCTTTTCGGTTTTTCTGATTATTATAAGAGGCTCATCGTGATATTTATAAAAGAGATTTGTATCTCTATAACGGTAATTACTGCACGTCAAAGAAGGGTTTTCGCTGATTTTAGATTGAAGGCCGAATGGGTAAGAGGTATTATATCTAATACGGGACTAAATACGAATTAGGAAATGCTCTATCTTGATTTAAAAACGATAGAAGCTGCTCACGAGTCATTAGCTTCATGCTCTAAAGACTCCTGGAGTCTGACTTGTAATTCATGAAAAGCCATAGTATCGAGTAGATTTCCGTCACTTTTCCCAAAAGCTCTAAGCGGCTCCAAAGCATCTTTCAAAATAATTGATGTCTGGTTGGGGTTATGTTAACAGAGAAAGAAAGAAGTGGGACTGGCGAAAGCGTATTGGTATAATAGATTATATAAATTGCAGCAGCTTCTCGCAGCACTTACTAGAGAGCTTGAAAAACAGGGGGTACTATCATTCCTCATAAGAACAGTGAGAATATAAGAAAGTAGTTCTAAGCTGCGATAGTATCACGTTCTAGATGCAGAAAAGATCCACAGTGATGAGAGGCACGTATCGTCAATCTTGCTAGCACATGAAATGATTACTAGTTCAGTTCAACTACGAAGTTCTATCTCTGTAGTCTCCAGTCCTGGACCGGAGAGGGGTCTACAATAGTCTTGAGTCTCATAAGTCTTGATAAACAATCTAGAGATGTTACCCTGATTTTATTCAGACCCTTCGCATTTGCTGAATCAGTGGCGATTTGAAGAATAACGTCAAGCATCATACCAAAAACAGGATTAGATTGAAAGAGGCCGAAGAAACGTTCAATTGAAGAGATGAGTGCTGCTAACGTCCATTCTGGATACTCTAATGAATCTTACGCGACGCCTATAGAGCACCGGTTCAATCCATACTCTGACAATGGTGGTACAATCCTGGGTATCGCAGGGAAAGACTTCTCAGTATTAGCTGGCGATACAAGACACACAGAGGGATATTCTATTAACAGTCGTTACGAACCAAAAGTGTTTGATGCAGGTGATAATATTGTGATATCTGCAAACGGATTTTCTGCAGATGGGAATGCATTGGTGCAAAGATTCAAACAACAGCTGAAATGGTATCATTTCAATCATAACAAAAAATTATCGTTATCTTCAGCAGCAAGATTCATACAACACTTATTATATGGAAAGAGATTTTTCCCTTACTATGTTCATACTATCATTGCAGGCTTAGATGAAGATGGCCATGGAGCAGTGTATTCTTTTGACCCAGTTGGTTCATATGAAAGAGAACAGTGTAGGGCAGGAGGTGCTGCTGCAAGTTTGATCATGCCGTTTTTGGATAACCAAGTTAACTTTAAGAACCAGTATGAGCCGGGTTCAAATGGTATGAAGTTGAAAGAGTTGAGATATCTAGAATTAGATGAAGTGATTCAGTTGGTTAGAGACGCTTTCAGTTCTGCTACAGAAAGACATATTCATGTAGGTGACGGGTTAGAAATCTTGATTGTAACCAAGGAAGGCGTGAGAAAAGAATACTTTGAGCTGAAGAAAGATTAGCGGTTCATTATTTGCATATACAAGAGATTCTAATGTAATTGATGGGAAGGCAGAAAAAAAAAGAAAGAGATAATCTAAACCTCATGTAGCTATTTTATTCTTGATATCCTGTAATTGAGAAGCTAGAAATGATTTGTTGTTCTTCTCCAGTTCTGTCATGGCTCTACTCAAGTTCTCCACGATTGTTTTCTTATAGCTCTCGATTTGATCACTTGATTCCGAATTTATACCTTCCAGTTGAAGTAGGGCTTCAATGCTCTGTGCCAACTTGAGCCTTTCTGGAGGTTGATCCAAGGGGGCTGTCTTATCGAGTTTCGAGTCCAGTTCTTCAATTTCATCCATTAAGTAATTCAACTGGTCAAACCCTTTGAACTCATTTTGAGGTTCAACCTCGTCTTTAGTGGAATTCTCCTTTTCTGATGATAATTTTGATCCTGGTGTAGTCTCAAGGTTCGTCTTCTCAGATACCAGTTCTGAGAAATCCAACTCATTCAACGTGGATAGAAACCCATTCAGTTTGATCAGCTCATAGTAATTGTTATATATAATGTTCTTTATATTCGAGTTAATCAAGTTTATTAACGATGTTATTCGATTTGTTTTAGTCAAAATTTGGCTGAAGTCTTGGTTTATAAAGTCTATATCTTCAACAGGCTCCTCGATTTCCCTATCAATCTCATCTTCCTCAGATATACCATTTTTGTCCTTGGGCTTTATACCATGCTGTAATTGTCTCTCCTTCTCCTTTTTGGCTTCCAACTGTTTCAGCTTGTAGTACTCCTTGAGTGCGTTTCTTCTCTTTTCATTGAGCTCGTTTTTAATCTTGAGTGGCTTTTTGTAGGATATCTGGTCTCCTTGTATCGATGATGACGACGGTGTTCTGGAGTGGCTCTTGATCTCCATTCTGTCTTGAGCTCTTTTCGAGGTTTCTTACCAATGTTCAGATGTTTTTAAGTGTTCTTTTTATTTACATCTACATATTATAAAAACCACAGAAATACCATTAGCCTCAGCATCGTCATCAGCGTCAGAATCAGCAGATGCAGTTATGTCTACGACGGAATCTCCCAGCAATGGCTCCATTTCTCGCCGCTATACAATGCTTCGCACGAAGACGATGCCGCTGGCCGATACTCAGCGACTGTCGCCAGTCCTTCAACCTATGAAGAAGGTACTCTCCTTCCCCAGAACGCCAAGTTCTTCTTTGCCGGCCTCAGATAGTGAGGGGGGTGTCCTCAGGGGCTTGATCAAGAAGACTAGTGCAATTGCATTAAGACGACACAGCAGTGGTAGCGAATACCAGCCAGAACCTACAGAAGGACCTATCACGAAGAGCTTCAAGGACATTATGCATTCCTCTCCAGGCTCATATGGCTCAACTACTTTCGACGAAGAGCTGAGTTTGGACGAGCTCCTTCTCACTCCAGAGAATGCTAATGCTGATCAAAGTACTGGTTTGACTACAAAGTTCGGTGCTGTGAGTAATGGTAATGCTGTTGGTACTAGCGCCGTCTCTTCTAACTCCAATGCGGGCAACGTGCTTACAACCAGTGAGAACAACAACAACAACAACAACAACAACAATATAATCATTAGTAACAAAGAGATCATATCTGAGCAGCCTGTCATTCCTGAAGTGCTACTGAGTGGTTTACCATTGCTTAGAATCACGCATAAGAAAAAAGTCCAGAGAGTGTTTAGAATAGACCTAGAAAAAGCACTGCTAGTTTGGAACAACAAATCTTCCTCAAGAATGAGTCTCGACAAAATTCAGCAGATAAAAATAGCAGACGATGCCAAGAACTACAGAGAAGAGTACAAGATATCCAAAGAGCATGCTGATAGGTGGGCTACTATTATCTACGCCGATTTATCCTCCAACAAGCTGAAGGCTTTGCACATCATTGCGCCTCAACAACAGGATTTCGATTTGTTCGTATCAACTTTAACCAGAATAGTTACAAGAAGAAGGGAATTGATGAGACTTTTATCGATACCCAGTGAAAAATTTGCTGATATTCACTGGAAAAATTATGTGTCAAAGGATACAAACAATAAGGAGTTATTATCTTGGGATGATGTTTTGAAGTTGACAAAAGGACTCCATATCAATTGTGATCAATCTTATCTTCATCAAATATTTGTTGAGAACGATGCCGAAGGAAAGGGCTCATTGAATTTTGTTGAGTTTCAAAGGTTTGTGAAATCTTTGAAATCCAGACCTGAGCTCGTAATGTTATTCAATGAACTAACGCATAACACTGGGCAGTTGGATTATTCAGGCTTCAAGAAGTTTATCAATGTGACTCAAAGACAAAACGAATCTGATAAAGCCATATTAAGATTGTTTGATAAATTCGCTTGCAACAAGGAGTATCTTGTATTTGATGATTTCAATAATTTCCTAAC
This sequence comes from Liangdongia quercuum, assembly GCA_030579675.1. Classification (NCBI taxonomy): domain Eukaryota; kingdom Fungi; phylum Ascomycota; class Saccharomycetes; order Phaffomycetales; family Wickerhamomycetaceae; genus Liangdongia; species Liangdongia quercuum. Next base: position 13,997 of record JAKTRK010000086.1, on the reverse strand, counting down.
ATCAAGTTATCTAGCCTCAACAAGACAGATAAATGAGGATTTGAAACATCCGTTGAATGAATATTACATATCATCATCACATAATACGTATTTATTGGGACGTCAAGTTGGTGGAAGCTCATCCATAGAAGCATACACTAAAGCCTTGCAAAGAGGATGCAGATCAATTGAGGTTGACCTTTGGGATGGCGATCAGGGACCAATCGTCTGTCATGGTAGAGCTTTCACTTCTTCCATAAACTCAAAAGACGTATTCGAAACTATTCGAAAGTATGCCTTCATCGTTTCGCCATTACCTTTGATTCTATCACTTGAAGTCCATTGCAAAAGTGAGAATCAAATGATAATTGTAAGCCAATTGAAAGAAATTCTGGGTGAGGCTTTAGTAACGAAGCTCATCTCTCCACAATCATCGTCTTTGCCTTCACCTCAGGAATTGAAACATCGAATCTTGGTCAAAGTTAAACGATCATCAGTCACTCAACCTGGTGCACATAGCAATGGATCTTTCACGTCTACAAGCTCCACTGCTTATGAAGAAACAACAAGCGGTGATGAACTACATCAATTGGAACAGAAAAAGACTAAAAGGAAAGCTTCTAAAAAGAATGTAAAGATCATCCCGCAACTCTCAGAACTAGGTGTTTATGCCCTCGGTCTGAAGTTTACAAATTTTTCGCTACCTGAATCTAAAACTTCCAATCATGTATTTTCATTCAGTGAAAACAATTTCAACAAAATGGTAAAAGATCCTGAAAAGGAGTATTTGATCAAAAAGCATAACAGAAAATATTTAATGCGAGTTTATCCTTCTGGATTTAGATACAGCTCCACAAACTTCAATCCGATTCCATTCTGGAATGCTGGTGTGCAAATGGTTGCGACAAATTGGCAAACTTTTGACCAAGGTCAAATGATCAATGAAGCAATGTTTAACGTGGGCTCAAAATCCGGTTATGTTCTCAAACCTAATAATCTCAGAAATCTATCCAGCAGTTCAAAGTTCCGCGATTTGCATGAGCTGGAAATCTCCGGGAACTTGAAGACGTCTATAATAAAGTTCTCCATTGATATCATCAGCGCACAATACCTACCAAGACCGAAAGAACTAAAACCTGATGATTCGTTTGATCCCTACGTTATATTTGAAGTCATTGAATCCAAACTGGTGGATGGAAATTTGACAATCACAGATTTAAAGACTGATTCTCGGTACACCTCTAATTCATACTTCCAGACACATCCTATAATATCAAATGGGTTCAATCCTGTCTGGAACATTAGATTTGAAGGTAAAATCGTAGATATGAATGGATTGAATTTCTTTAAACTAGTGTTGAAAACTCGTGATATTCCCTTTGCTATTTATTGTTTCAAATTAGATCATTTGAACCAAGGTTTTAGACATGTTCCCTTATATGATTTGCAAGGGGAGGAATATATTTTTTCAACGCTATTCATAAGAGTCACTTATGACAAAATACAATAGGTCTTGTTTCAAGGCCTCATTTTTTATGAAAGTTCACGACTTAAATGTTTATATTAATTTTAATGATCTTGTATTTAGTATCTTCCCATCGTTGTTTATAGTATTATACATGGATTAATCATTCTCAGAAAATATCGGTCATTATTTCTTCTTTTTGAGAATTTGGAGGCTCACGAGCAGTTCCAGCAAGTAATTCCCTTCTTATTTCTGGGCCGATGTCTCTATGACCTCTTTGTCTAACGGTTTCCAGCAGAAAATCTCTCTGGTCCTCAGTGATATCATTCTTATATCTTTGAGCAAACGCCAAGAATGCCTTATGCCATACAACAGGCAAAGGAGGAGCTTGCTTTTTGGCCTGCTTATATTCGTCTTCATCAATCATATCACCATCGTCTTTAAGGACCCTAAACTTCATAAAATAGAAAACCAAATTATCGATAATTTGGTAAGGTAACGCATATTTTTTTTCTAACAATATTCTGATGAACACCGTACTTGCTGGAGAGAACTCCAAGTTCAATAAATAGTTTAATGCGACTGAGGAATGAATAGCAGGAACAGAAATTTTTGCCAACACAGACCCAGCAATGGTTGCTTCTCTGACAGTGCATCCTTCATTGACCAATGGGAACAAAAAACCTTTGAAGAATGCTCCTGGTTTATATAGCGATTTCTTTAGTGCTCTGTAAACATGGTAATTCACTGAATGATCTTCATTAGTTTCGATTTCGTTACGGAATCTTTCTAGTAATATATTTTCGACAAATTTTTCAGCTTGTTTAGATGGTAAATTGGAAACAAACAATTTTGATGCCTCGTAAACCACATGTGGGGTCCAAGACTCAGGATTGGTTACATATAGAACATCTTGCCAATTACTTAAAGATGGAATGACTTTGAAAAGTTTTGGTAGTTTACCGTGAGTCCACGTGGAGAGTATATTTCCGATCTGTGTGTAAGCTGCAATGACCTTGGGTGGTAAAAGCACTGCGTCTCTAGGTTTTTCGACTGTTGTACTTTGCTGCACCTCTTGTAATTCATGTTCTTTTTCCCTCAAGGACGCCATAATCTTATCAGCTAAATTATAGCTATTACCATCAGTACCATAAGCTTTAGAGCTTTGGGACTGAGTCAAATATCTCTCAAACAATGCTGCATCTTCTTCGTCAATTTCTTCTATCTCTTCCTCATACTCAGCATCGGATCCAAAATTTGAAATGTCGTCATAGTTCTCTTCCTCGTCTTCTTCCTCCTCATCTTCCTCCTGTATAAATCTCTGACCAAAACTGAAAACTTGTTTATCTTTTGCTAGTCGGTTTTCTTCTTCCTCTATTTCTTCCTGTTGTTCTTTTGCTAGTTGCAAAATCTTTCTAGAAGCCGTGCTATCGATGATTTCCTCATCATCTTCATTTTTCGATTTCTTCTTTTTTCCTTTCACTGTGGCCTTCAGATTCCCGCCCTGGGACTCAATATCATTGAATAATGGATCATGACGCTGCTTCCGTTTAACAACCGAGACCTTACCCATGCTGGCTGTCTGGTTATCAGTGTTTTGTACTGCTCTGATTTTATTGTCTTTCACATAGGACTTAAAAATTTTTAGTAGCTCATCGTTGCGGGTAACTTTATGAACATCGAGTTTCGGTCTAAACAGTTCAGTGTGTGAGCTCATACAACACCATTCACCTAGGCTTTTGAAGTAAACGGGCCTATCAATCCCTATCTGTGGAGTTTTGACGTTTGTTTCTACATTTATTACACTTGTCAAAGTAGCCGAATTCAACGAGAAAAGGTTGTGCTTTGCTCGAAGATAATTACGTCTTTAAAGTTAACAATACAGATTTGATACTCTACACTAGCGTATATTCATCATCAGGGTCATCATATCATGATCAGTTTTAATAAGTAATAAGAGAAAAGCAACAGAATGAACAACAGATGCTTAGTCGTTTTTGCATCGTCGTCTCCAACAATATATCAGAAAAGTTTTAGGTGTTGAGGTATAACGTTACTGTCTGAGTAAATCAAGAACGAGCTCTGAGTCCACAGGATAATCGAAAATATGACGATCATCTGCCGAGTTAAATCCTTTAAAGTCACCAATACCATCAAAAGAAGGGGGTTCCAAAACTTTACCAACATTTAATTCAAATCTTTCTAGAGTCTCCTTTGGAGTACTTCGCTTCTTAGATTTCAAGTCAACAGAACTTCCGTCGTTATTGACAAAAATCGAGTGTTTGTTCTTCAAGTGCTTTTGCAGGTTCCTTTTACACTTGTGAACTTTTTCGAATGTTGTAACGAATCCAAATCCCTTCCTGTCTTCGTTCTCTTTATCGCATAATTTACACGCGACTGAATAGTTCTCGTAGTACAAAGGATCGCAATTGGAGTCGGCTTGAAAAACGAAAGTCTCTTTCAAAGGCCTCAATTGGTAAAACTTGTAAACGGGTTCCTTGAAACTAGGCGTAGCATACCTTGCTGATGGTCTGCTTAAGTAACGGTAACTATCATGAGAAAACATAGCAGAGAGGACTTCGTGTTGAGCTGAGCTAGATTTGAGACTGTTTTATATCATTAATAGAGTGATTTGTGGTTTAATTGTTGATTGTGGGTATCAATTGAATTGCTTCACTGTTTTATTTAGCAGGTGAAATTCTCGGGGCTTGAGAGTAGGGTGCTCAAGATAATCAAAGGTAAGGTCTTCTTGAGATGCGCTTGTGAACTAGTTTACTCGATCGTGTAATAACAGCTCTTGTTTGATGAAAGCGTGAGTGTTCTTTAAAGCAGGGAGGGTAGTTATCTCGCTATTTGAGGATTGAGCTATAGACCTGAATAGCCTGGTTTAATTGGTTTTCTGAGCTACACGGCTTTTTTTTGGTTATGAAGCTGCGTCTCTGTTCAATAAGATCGATCAGATAACTCTAAAGAAAAGGGTGTGAGTGCATGACGAGTAAAACTTGGGCACGCGGCCCAGCAGTCTAACCGCAGTCTCTGTTTCTGTATAGCCCTACACAGGGCCACCATTACTTCTCAAAAACGCCTATTATGTCCAAGTTGAAATACTATAACTAATATACCTCTTCATATAAGGTAATAACCGATATTATCACGTGGTAAATAGTCGGAAATACTGTTTTAGGAACAAATCTGATTCGAAGCTAAACTTTTCGAGTAAATAATAACGAAGATATTAGAAGCAATAAGCTGAAGCTGATCCTTTATCTTGTGAGCGCAAACGGAGCATGAGTATGATAGATAGAAAAAGACCGGTAGATACAGAAACTGGAAGACATGTCAAGAGGGCCAGACATACAGGAAGATCGCTCAATTCCTTCAAAAGCCTACCTATTATCAACGAGATTCCTTCACCGAAATCGACCAAATTAGATGTGTTTGTTTGGGGCAGTGGATCTATGTGTGAGCTTGGACTTGGCCCAGCAGCAAATACAAAAGAAGTCAAGAGACCAAGGCTAAACCCTTTTTTGAAAGACGTTGGAATCGTCGATTTTGCAGCTGGTGGTATGCATACTTTAGCCCTTGATCACAAGAATAAACTCTGGTCTTGGGGGAGTAACGACAGTTTCGTGTTAGGAAGGGACACCAGTAAGGTCAAAGAGGTGTTGAAAGATATGGACGGCAACGCCAGTGATGATGATGATGACGCTGATTTGAACGAAGCAGAATCTACTCCTGGTTTAGTGGAAGGCTTGCCAAAGGATTCCACGATCGTTCAGATATCCGCCACAGATAATTTATCTGCAGTTCTATTTGATAACGGTGATGTTTGGGCGTGGGGTACTTTCAGATGTAATGAAGGTATTCTTGGCTTCAAGCATGATATTTTGGTGCAGAAAACCCCTGTAAAAATCGACGAGTTCAAGGGTATTGTACAACTGGCCAGTGGTAAAGATCACTTACTAGGTCTGGATAAGAGAGGTGTCGTTTACGCATGGGGTAATGGTCAACAGTTTCAGCTGGGCAGAAGAATCTTAGAGCGTAACCGATCAAGGACATTGGAGCCAAGAGAGTTTGGTCTTGCAGATGTTGTCCATATTGCTAGTGGTGAATTCCATTGTTTTGCCATTACAACTGATGGAAAAGTTTTGACTTGGGGTTTGAATCAGTATGGCCAGTGTGGTGTCTCTTCGGACCTTGAAGACGGTTCTGTAATCACCACTCCAACTGAAGTTGAATTATTATCCGATAAAAAAATCATTCAAATTGCAGCAGGTGAGCACCATTCCTTGGCACTATCTGAGGACGGATCGATATATGCATTTGGAAGATACGATATGCATGAGGTTGGTATACCAAAGGATTTGTTACCTGAAGAGACATTTAGAGATGTTCACGGAAACCCAAGATCGGTTCCAGTGCCAACGAAATTGGTGAAGGTTCCGAAATTTAGAGCTGTTGCTGTGGGTTCACATCATTCATTAGCGATCTCGGAAGATGGTGTCGTCTACTCTTGGGGCTTTGGTGAAACTTATGCCGTTGGACTCGGCCCTACTGAGGACGATGTTGAGACTCCAACTAGAATCAAAAATACAGCGACTCAAGATCACAATATATTGTTAATTAGCGCTGGTGGACAATTTTCTATTAGTGGTGGTATCAAGCTGTCCGAAGAAGAAGCTGAAAAAAGGGAGGACAAGTTAGAAGATGAAGAGGATTAATAAATTCAATTATTGTATAATTAGTTTCATTTTATTGAAAAAGTTCGAAGCAGTTCCTTTGCTTTTTGTTTGTTTTATTTGATATGCATTAATATACTATGTATACATTCTATACCTGCAACTGATCGTCAAACCTTGCCTGCAGACCGTGGGATTTTAAAAACGTTTTAACTTCATGGACTGTGTACTCATCTCTATGGAACATACCGGCTCCCAAAGCTGCATCTGTTTTCGTATTCTCAAACACCTCTAGGAAATGCTGTGGCTTACCAGCTCCACTTGATGCAATCACAGGTATTGTAACAGCAGATTTTATGAAATTTATCAATTCCAAATCATAACCTGAGTTTGAGCCGTCCTTATCTATACAGTTCAGCAAAATTTCTCCAGCACCCAATGCATCACAAGCCTGTACCAATTCGTATGCTCCAAGGTCTGTGGTTTCACGTCCTCCTCTAATCGTAGTTGGATACCAAACGTATTGTTCGCCATTAGGTCCAGGGAATTTGGTTTTGAAAGTTTTATTTTTGGTTGCTGAAGGATCCGCAACATAGGTTCTTTTAGGGTCTACAGATATAACAACTGCCTGCGAACCATAAGCTCTTGATATCGTTTCGATTGGCGAAGTCCCATCACCCTTTGAGCCATTAGCATAGAATTTCTTAGCGGCTGCAACAGCATCCGTTCCAATCGAGACTTTGTCTGCGCCTGCATTGAAGTACAAGCTCGCAACTTTTAATGCTGAAACTTTTGTTCCATCAGGATCAACAACATCCTTTATACCACCACCAACAGTCAACGGAACAAAAATGGTTTTTGCTGCTCTTTTCAGAACTTCTAGCATTGGGGCATCTGCAATCGGCGAGTTCCTGAAAGATGTGATGTTCAAAAACGTAATTTCATCTGCACCTTGTCTATAGTATTTTTCAGCCAGTTCAACTGGTTTGCCCAAGTTTCTAACATCACCTCCAGTAGCATCTTTTTCACGGACATCGTACTGATCTCCTTTCGTTACCACTAAATCACCCCTATCGTTGGTTCTGACATCTAAACAGGCAATAATTCTTCTCGTCAGCCCATTATTTGAATAGTCATTAATGTAGTCGATTTTTGGTGCTGGTGTATATTTGTTTTGATCCAAGAATGCCTTAATTACTTTCAAACCCGCTTTACCAGACTTTTCAGGATGAAACTGCGTAGCAAACACATTGTCTCTAGAAACAGCTGCAATGAATTCTTGACTTCCATATTTTGTTGTGACAAAATCCCAACCTTTTGAACTTAATTTTGCCTTTATTTCATCATTCAATATCGCTGCATATGAGTGAACGAAATAGTAACGGCTATTTGGATTCATGTCATATAATATCTTTTGTGGGAACTCAGTTGAATCTGATACAGAATTCCAGCCAATTTGAGGCACAGATTTATCACCTGAGTCAAATTTTGATAACTCGAGGTTTATATAACCCAATCCATCAACTCCAGGGCTCTCTGAAGATCCATCAAATAGAGTCTGCAAGCCTACACAAATCCCCATAAGTGGCTTTCCCGAGGATATGTACTTCTTGATTGGTTCTGCAAACCCCTTGCTGTTGACTTGGTGAACAAAATGACCGAAATTCCCCACGCCAGGTAGAAACAATAGTTCAGCACTCAAGAGGTCTGGGTCAGTCGAATCTTTGATTAATTTGGTGCTATAACCCAACGCCTCGATAGCATTTTGTAAAGACCGTAAGTTTCCGCTCTCAACATCTATGATGTGGACTGTTTTAGTCATCTTTAACGAGCTTGATTGTACTTAATACAGAGTACGAAACAACTGATGGATTGAATCAAATCTTTTGATGTTCTGGATTTGACTCACATCTGAGAAATTCAGAAAAAAAACAAAAAAACTTGAATAAAATATCCAAATTAGGAACTAATGCCGTAAATGGGATCAATAGTATAAGCTACATTTTCAAAAATGTGTTACTGTACTTAGAATTTCAATAATCTAGAGACAGTTGCTAGCTCGTGACAAGTAGAATTAAATATTGCAAATAGAGCTGTATAGTGTATTTAATTTTTTGAAGCTCTTCTTGCCTTTACAGCCTCAGCTAGTTCTCTTAGCATATCAACGGTAGTTTCCCAACCAACACATCCATCAGTGATACTAACACCGTACTTTAGTCCAGCTTTCCCTTCTTCTGGGATCGATTGTTTCCCTTCATTGATGTGGGATTCAATCATGACACCAATTATTGCGTCTTCACCGTGAGCAACTTGCTCCGCAACAGCCTTACTAACTTTTGGCTGGTTTCTATAATCTTTGTTGGAATTGCCGTGAGAACAGTCAACCATCAAGACGCCTCCCTCTGGTAGTTTAGCTTTTGATTCCTTGACTGATTGCTCGTCGAAGTTTGTGCCTTTCTTTCCACCCCTTAGAATGACGAAACAGTTGCTGTTACCTCTTGTCGAAGTGATCGCAGCAACACCATGTTTGGTAACACCCATGAAATGGTGTGGGTGAGATGCAGCCATGACTGCATCTATTGCGACATCCAAAGTACCGTCAGTACCGTTCTTGAAACCAACAGGGAACGATAATCCAGATGCTAATTCTCTATGAAGCTGAGATTCCGTGGTTCTAGCACCAATAGCACCAAAAGAGAGTAGATCCGCCAAGAACTGGGGAGAAATCGTATCCAACATTTCAGATGCAATCGGGATCCCTTTGTCGGTAAGGTCGCAGAACAACTGTCTTGAAATTTTCAAACCTTTATTGATGTTGAAAGTCGAATTAAGTTCAGGGTCATTGATCAAACCTTTCCAGCCCACAGTAGTTCTTGGTTTTTCCAAGTATGCTCTCATGATAATGACTAGCTCATTCTCTAGCTCGTCGTTCAATTTTTTCAGTCTTGTAACATAGTCCATAGCCGCGTCAGCATCATGTATGGAGCATGGGCCAACAACAACCAATAGACGGTCGTCTTCCTTCTGAATGACTCTGATTGCGTCCTTTCTGCCCTTGGAAACAGTCCGCAATGCAACACTCGAAGGCTTTACATCATGCTGTAAAAGTGCAGGGGAGACCAATGGGTCGTAGCCGAGAATATTCAGATCTTCTAATTCTTCTTGTGCTGGAGTGCTTGGTTTCTGCTCGTATTAGTATCGGTAGGAAGCTCGAAAGGATGAGAGCGATGATCGCAACTTACTTGAGACATTAGGAGTTATTGTGATAACAGTGATAAATACAGTATAAGTTTAGAGTGTTTTGTTCAACAGTTTTCTAGTGAAGTGTTGAAGCGAGAAGTTATTTTTTATATGGTCCTCATCTCGATGATTCACCTCTGCCTGCATGAGGAAACCAGAATATTTTTTTCTTGAAGAGACTCCGAACATGCTTGAAAGACTTTTGATAGCGGATAAACGCTCTTCAAATACATCAAGTCTTCGAGAAAATGTGTTACGATTGTAACGTAGTCGTTTATTGACTGTGTAAATACAGCTTGTGAGCGTAGTCTACACCGGTTTTGAGCATTTTTTTGTCGTCAATCAGCGATAACCCACGAGCCCTCGTACTGCTGCAGCTGCAGAGAGTACAAAAAAAAAAAAACAAAAAAATTTTCACAGGCTGTGTGTGCTGTATCTAAGTGTTACAAAGAGAGTCGTCTTTGTTAGTTGCGTGTTAGAAATAGAGCAGTCCAGCGATGGGAAGCGTAGAGTGCAATGATTGGCGTACAATTAGCCCATGTCATTGATTACTGAGAGTTCGGGGCGGGGGGTTAATTTAAGAGCTACGATATCGTTTGTATCGCCCATACAGTACCTCTTCCTTATCAGCTCTTTATTTTTCATTCGTCGGCAGCTTCAATGAGTCCCTCTCTCTTCTACTGAGTGTAAAGACTACGTTCGGGAAGAAAATTCCTGCCCTGTGTGACTGCGGTTTGCATTGATTGAGTAAGCGAACGAGCAAAGATAGGACTGCATGAATCCCGATCCGAAATGTAGTGGGAAAGAACGTATTTATCAACCTCGAGTTCAGTTGAAGTTGCACAGTTTTAGTTTGATATGTATTATGCATCAATTACGTCTGTTTTTGACACATTTTCCCATCGAGTAGAAACCGTCTCGAAGCCTCATATCAAAGCTATGGAAGGCTAGTAATGCCTCGAATATCCTTTTCATAAAAAAATGGTGATCTTAAATGCCATCAATAGCCGAACTTTCGCTCTCTTTTTGAATTCCCTCTATCCGCGCTGCCTTTTTGGGAAAAAAGTGGATGCTGACTAATCATGGTGGTTCGACTCACCGTGGCGATCTTTTTGAGTAAAGACGTTTTATATGATGATGATGATGATGAGCTTTTCTTTCTTATGGATTTTATGGATTGGAAGAGTAGTTTTCACAGTACTCATTTTCATTCACGAGAAGACGAAGGGAAAATGAACACGAAGGGTTCCTCGATAATGGACAGGGGAGGAAAAGTAAGAAGCTACAGCAGCGGAAAAAACTACTATATGGACTATTAAACGTAAAATGCAGCAGAGCATTACATGTCCTGGCAACGTTAATTAATTTGTGGAGAGCGCTCCAGTACGAGAATTGCAAGACAACGATCTCTATTTTTCTTTCTCTGAAAAAAAAAAAAAAAACAGAATGATGGTGATTGCTTATTCTGACTGTTTCTTTTTCACGCTCGGTAGTTGTTGGCTTCCAAACTCTGATTCGTTAGGTCTTTTCAAGGGTGATTTCGGTATGTTCTTGGTATCGTTTTCTTTTATGTACGCAAAGGCAGGATGTGCGATTATGTCTGCGCCAAACGCTGTGCCATTCTGTAGCTGTTGCTGCTGCTGCTGTTGTTGTTGTGATAGCAATAGTTGGGTCATTTTCTTGAAAAAAATTTCATCTGATAGTGTATCAGGGGCTGTTTTGATCAGATTCTTAACGTTGTTCAGACTCAGTATTTCCTTTTGTTCCGTCGCTAGTTTGTATTCGAAACTCTGCGGTAGATCTTCGTCGTCAGATGACACCTCCCTCCCAATTAGAGCTATCATTCTTTTGTAGTAGAGGTCTAGAACATTGTAATCTGAGCATTGTTTTCCGTGCAGCCTCTTGAACTGCTCAATGTCGCTCGTGTAGCTGTTAAGCTGCTGTACTCCTTGCCGTTGTACCTGATCCTGATCCTGATCCTGGTCCTGGTCCTGGTCCTGACCCTCATCTTGGTACTGGCGCTGGTACCGGTACTGTGCTTCTGTCACTTCTTCCTTCTGTCGAATGTGATGTTGTTGCGAAACCGTTTTCGGTTTCATGGCTGGGCTTTTATCGGATTCTTGGTCGATTTTCAAGCCAGCTTCTAAGCTTTCAATCGAGTTCTTCCTTTTAGACGTCACGATCTTTTGATCGTTTGTAGCATTCTCTATATTCGCGTCTCTTGGTAGAATCCGATAATTAACCTTGATCAAAAACTCTCTCTCCAGAATCTCCAGCTCGTTCGCATGTATGCCTCCAACTTTAGCATAGTGACTGTTTGTACAGAAGGAATCACATAACCCTTTACTCCCAACGGTAGTTGCTGTCAAAAGAAAACGGTGCACCGTCAACGAGTTCAGCGTGAAGGATTTGTAAACTGATGACAAGAGGTCAATGTAATATACCGCAGCCAGCAGCACCGCATTTTCAAGTGAGGAGTATCTGGCCAATCTAGCTAAATAGTTATGAACTGATATCGCTGGCGGCGTTCTAGAATGGAATCTCGTCAAGTCATCTGGAGTAAGCGATATGTTCGGATCGTTGAAATCATCGTTGATCCGTATTAATGAGTTCAGCATCCGGGATATCAATACTATCAGGTCGTCTCTTGTGCAATATATAAAACTCTGAGGCAATAGCTTCACCCTTGATTCTGACATTGTTGTGTCTCTTCCAAAAGAACCCCGATTCGTTCTTTGAATATATCCCCAGATACCCAGATACTCTCTACCTGTATTTGATATCCTTATAGCTGTAATGGACGTTATAGTTGGGCTGATTGATAAACTTGTTTGTTGGTTTATATTCTGAATTGACGAATAATGTATATATGTATGTATTGCTTATTGTTATTTCTCTGTTGCTATATTACGTTCATTTTACTTCTGTGCTTTAGGAGACAAACGGTAGACTGCAGCTCCTCACCGTGCATGAACCCAGTACTTGAACGCTGGGAATCACCTGAACGATATCAACTTCAATCCACTGATAGATTATCAGTTTCATTGTTTTTTTCATACAACTCTAGAATTAAAAAAAAAAAAAAAAAAAAAAAATTATCCACGTGATTTAAATTAATCACGTGATGTGGCACGTGATTATGACATATATTTTTGTTCATAAAGTGAGATGGAGCATGACTACATTGCAAACCTACTATGCGATTCTCGATACTATAATCATATCATTAAATAGTGAATTAACCAAGAGAAAGTTGGAGGAAATAACAGAGTCAGTACCACGTCAGTGAGAGGGAAAGGGGGAGGGTGCGAGAGATAAGGAAAAAAAAAAAAAAACACACACACACACACAATGAACAAGAACACTATCAACATGAACAACCATTATTCTCGGTGTCTAGCTGAATGTTTATAGCATCGTTGAACTCGTCATTGATGTCCTCGTTCTCTTCTTGCTGTAGTGCATTTCTTGCAATAACATCGAAAGCTTGGTCAATATTGACTGCAGCCTTAGCACTAGTTAGAAATAAGGGCAAGTTGCCCAAGTTTGCGGCAAACTGCTGGGCTTTTTTAGAGCTGATTACTTTTTTGCTGTCATCGACATCGACCTTGTTCCCAATGATGACAAATGGGAAATCTTCTGGGTTCTTGACGTTAGCCTGAATCAAGAACTCGTCCTTCCACAGCGAGATGTTTTCAAATGATTTTTGATTAGTGACATCGTAAACTAGCACACAGCAATCGGCACCTCTATAGAATGCAACGCCTAGAGACTGGAAGCGCTCTTGCCCAGCAGTGTCCCACAGCTGCATCGTTACAGGCTTATCGTCTATCGTCAATTCCTTTGTCAAAAAGTCAGCTCCTATAGTGGCTTTATACTGGTGTGAGAACTTCCCATTGACAAACTGTTGCATTAGGGAGGTTTTACCAACTCCCGAATCCCCAAGGATGATCACTTTCAACAGTGTTTTCTTCTTTGATGACATTAGCAGGCCTCAGTGTGTATGCATATACCCTCTTCAGGTGTTGGTTTCTGTCTTTATTTAAGTTTTTCCACACGCCGAGTACAAAGGCACCTTTATGTTGTTGATAACGATAAAATAGCTGGATAGAATATGAGGGGAGGGTGCAGGAACTCGGATAAAGAGTCTGGATATTCCAAGTCTATGTTTTTTGAAACTATTGGTGCTGTTTCTTCTGTGTTGACGTGATGACTAGCAGCAGTGACTCTGTGAAGCTACTTTGGCTCTGCTATGTTGTTTTTCTCGGTATCTACATAGTTTTTTTAAGATGTTTTCAAGTGGTTTTTTTTAACAAATTAGAAAAGAGTCCATAAATTACCCGGAACACGCTCTATTGCCGTCAAGAAAGACACCATGTAGACTCATTTTATATAGTAAAAATAGATGGAGCAGATGGGGAATGAACGCTACACTTGATTTTAAAGTTGTGACTATTATATCAACAAAGCTATACAAGCAATAAATAATTATTCCTAACTATAAATCACATATTCAGCTTATTTCTTACCGGCTTTTTGAGCAGCTTTGGTGACTTTACCAGCTTTGTCAGATTTGACGACAGACTTGATGACACCAACAGCAACGGTTTGTCTCATATCTCTGACAGCAAAAC
>JAKTRK010000085.1:0-26986 GCA_030579675.1 Liangdongia quercuum | reverse complement strand
CAATCACTGAAAATGGTGCATTCTTCACTAAAGTTCTTGTTCACATCAACTCTGACTACTGGGCCACCAAATGTGGGGCTTCTTCCGCATCAAGTGTAGTGTCATCTAGCTCAAGTGCTGCTTCAAGTTCTGTTGCCTCGAGTTCGAGCTCATCGATAGCTACTCCATACATTACTGGGTATTTGAAGGATGGTGAACCACATTGGGATATTTATGTTCCTGGGGTCTACACTCCATGGACAGAAGTGAATGCTGCTAGCTCTGCTGGTTCGAACTATGTTTTCACAAAGGGTGAAATATATGTTGACAGCACGTTAGAAACCTCTGGTACTATTGACGTAACCTCAGAATCTTATTCGCTCAGTTATGATCAAGTTATTGATGATGATTCATGGTTAATCTTTTCGATATACGCACAAGCTACTGGTAGTGCTCCTTACACAAACAATGCTGAACTTACGATTGATCAGCCTGATTCAAAGAGATTACTAAAGAGAGCAACACTGTCATTCTCTTTAAGCTCTACGATTGACGAAAATGCATCGTCAGTATCATCAGGTTCGTCGAGCACTTCGAGTTCAAGTGCAGTTTCTAGCTCAAGCGCAGCTGCTAGCTCAAGTGCAGCTTCCAGCTCAACGACTTCGAACTCCATCTCCGCTGAGTCAACAACATTGTCAAGTTCCAGCTTTAGTTCCTTGTCTGGATCAACCTCAAATATTGTTACTGCAGTATCAAGTACATCAACTCAGGCCTCAACAATAGACTCATCGGTTGCATTATCTACCTCAACTACCACTGCAGGCACTGAATCTACGACTGTTATCACAGTTACTTCGTGCTCCAGCAGCATCTGTACTGAGACTGCCGTGACTACCGGAGTCACTGTTATTACCACAACATCTTCGGGAGTGATCACAGAATACACTACTTACTGTCCTATAACTGCTTCGAGTGGCGCTTCAGCCATTTCTTCAGGTACCACAACTACATCAGGTGGAGTGTCAACCTCAGCAGTAACCGACACCGCAGAATCTACCACTATTATTACCGTTACTTCTTGCTCTAATAGTGTTTGTTCTGAAACGTCTGTCACTACTGGTGTTACTGTTGTCACGACCACATCATCTGGTGTTGTTACTGAATTCACTACGTACTGCCCACTGACAGGTTCGACGGCTAGTCCAGGAGCTGTATCTACATCTGTCTTCACTACTACGTATGAAACTACTGTTGGTGGCTCTGCATCTACCGTTGTTTCAACCGGTGCTACTACTGAGGGAGCTAGCGCTAATACGGCTTCTACTTCAACATTTACCACCACGTATGAAACTACTGTTGGTGGCTCTGCCTCTACCGTTGTTTCAACCGGTGCTACTACTGAGGGAGCTAGCGCTAATACGGCTTCTACTTCAACATTTACCACCACGTATGAAACAACTGTTGGTGGCTCTGCTTCTACCGTTGTATCAACTGGTGCCACTACTGAGGGGGCTAGTGCAGGTACTGCCTACACATCCACATTCACTAGCACCTATGAAACTACAATTAATGGTTCTGCTTCCACCATTGTCTCAACAGGTGTAACTGTTGGTTCCACAACAACAGGAAACGCGGGAGCTGGAACGACCACTGTTTCAATATCGTCTGAAACTTCAAGTGGATCTGGATCTGGATCTGGAAATGCATCTACGACTGCAGAAGTATCCTCTTATGAAGGTGGTGCTCATGGATTGATGGTTTCATCAACATCATTAATCGCACTTCTTTCTTTGTTGTTCATCTAATCTGATTTCGGATCTAGAAATTGACTGATTTTGGTGTTTTACTGGGTAACATTTCGTACCTTAGTATATTGTGTTATACTTTCATAACAAGGAGTTTTGTATTTAATCAATAAATGTTTGATATCTTTTAAAACCTTTTTTTACCTTTCAAGTAGAAAAAAGAATTGATGTATTTCCCCATTCTTGAAGATATTTTGCCTTGAAGATGTGACACGATGTAAGCAAGAATAAGCTGATCATGAGAGTTCCGATATGAGCCTGAATGTGTAAATTGTTCCGACAATTATCTTCGGAAAAGGTGATCTCTGGCAGATGCGTGAAGAAAGCTTAAAGAAAGCTTGAAGAAAGTAGAAGAAAAAGGGATTTGCTTACATTAACTTACTTACGTTGTCTCGAAACAAAAGATTTGAAAGTTGGACAGAACAGATTAACATATTCACGATCTATAGTAAAAGTTTTTCTCTCCAAACAACCAACAAGTCACGTACGATGGTAACCACAGCTAGACAAAACTTGTGCTCGAATTAATAGGGAGCTGTCGAGGTTTAAATTACATAAGCAGAATGTCAGAAGCTCTAATTTTTCCAAGTTATTATGATGAACGCGTCCAGGAGATTCATCCAGAAACGTTTTTCGAGAAGCGATACTTTACAGTATATCCAGGATAAAGATCATTATACATGTATGTGCATATTTTTTTGATGCACAATAGGGGTGATGGGCAGTAGTATTATGTCGGTTGAGTACTGTAGCCAGAGCTAAAGCGAGGAGACCAACTTGTGATAACTTGAGAAACGGAGGATTTTTTTTATTAAGGGAATATGACTCGCGAATTCTAAGCCATCGAAGCTGTAGGAACATCCTCCGGAAGGGGTTCAGAATTTGTCGTGTTGCAATTCTTTCAATGTAAGTTCAAGATTTATGCATGAAACTAGTCGTATCTCGCAGACCCCGGTCGTCAGTACCATCATTGCTAGAGTACTTCAAAGTTGCGGGTTGAAGGCTTGGCTTCTACTAATACTTTGCTTGTCAAGATTCAAGTGGCTAAGAAACTGTGCGAGACCTAGCAGATGATGGCTTGGCTTGTAGATTAAAACTCAACTATATAAAACAGCTACTATCCGTTAAAATGACAAAACGGTCCAATACGTAAACTTTCAAGCCAAATTTTTCATTGAAGAGAAGCTTGTGTATCAGACTACTATGATTCTTGTAAATATCATTATCCCCATTATTTCGCTTTAAAGGCGTGTATGGTTTGATGTCTGACAGCAAATAAGTAAGTTCAAGCGTGGTACTCTTTATTGATGTATTTTCACCCATCGCATTCTATTGGCTAGGATGCTAATGTTGTCTTTCATGTCACTTCTCGCACCTTTTTGCTCGGCTCTACTTCCTAATTAGATGTGTCGAATATCTCTTAAGCCATAACATGCGGGCTTAAATCGTGCAGATCTCTACAATAGAATACTATGATATTGTGTTAAGTTCTTTATTGGGGCAGAAATACTGAAAAAGCTCGGAGGACAGCATAAACTGGGATGAAAATGATTGTTTAGAGGTGTTTAGTACCGAAAATGTGCCAAAGCTGCACAAAAGGGGAAATACGAACAGAATCTTTTCCTGGGAGAAAGCTTCAAAACTCTAGTTCATCAAACATTGCCGTGCTTGTTCAGGTGCACCAGTTGACAGATGTATTGCTATATAAACACTCATGATCATCCTCGATTTTTTGATACACTAATCACAATTATTACTCACCAACTTGTTCAATCGCTTATAACAATGCAAATCTCTACTCTTGCAATCATCGCTGCTTCTTTAATTGCCCACGCAACTGCTACTACTGATCCAGATTGGGTTACTTACACCAAATATGTTCCAGGTGATACCACTGTCACTGTTACTAATTATCTTGGTACCTCTACCTTTTTGAGTGGTCCGGGATTCACCACTATTTCAAGACTAATTACAGAAAATGGTGCTACTTTCGAGAAAGTTTTAACTGCTCAAGTCCCTGGTTATAGTTCAGCAGAAGACACCACCTCAGCAGCTGCAACTACCTCAGCAGCTGCAACTAGTTCAGCAGCCGCAACCACCTCAGCAGCTGCAACTAGTTCAGCAGCCGCAACCACCTCAGCAGAAGAAGCTAGTTCAGCAGCCGCAACCACCTCAGCAGAAGCTAGTTCAGCAGCCGCAACCACCTCAGCAGAAGAAGCTAGCTCAGCAGCTGCTACCACCTCAGCAGCTGCATCGAGCAGTGCTGTCGTATCCACTTACGAAGGTGGTGCAGCCGCTCTTGGTGTCTCTGTTGGTGCTTTGGCTATCGGTGCCTTGTTGCTTTGAGAAATCTTGTTATCAGAAGTGGTTTAGAGTATCTCTTATTTTCAGGATATTCAACTAAATCTTAGTGGCAAGTTTTTATATATGTTATAGGAAATGATGGAAACGTATCGTTGAATCTTTGATGGAAGTAGATTTCGAGAAATATTGAGTAGCAACTTCTTTTCTGAGAAATTGAAGAGCAGTTACATGAGAATCGTAGTTGAAGCAGTCAATGCTATTGCTTCTTTTCTGTTTAACTGTAACTACAGTTTAGTAGCTGAATTCAAGTCAACATGAGAAAGAAGGAAAGAAGCGATGAAATGTCATTTCTGAGAAGTCTATATAGAATACAACCCATGTCAGATTGACGTTTCGGTGGGTCATATTGAAGGCTCATGAAAACTTTGGAGTCATTGATAGATTACCGGAGTCTGTTTCATGCTTTAGCTTTCGCGATATCATGCTATTGTAGTTGCGGATACTGTTTAACGAAAAGTGGAGAATAACTCAACGATAAGATATCAATTATGCTGGTTGTTTTGAACGGTGCATGTCTATAGATATTTCAAGATTAAACAGAGTTATAACAGATAGAGTATTTGCATCAATCATTGATAATCATTAGCTGAACTTTCATGCGCTTGACCCTGAGCTTTTAGTTCCGTTTTCATTATTTGAGCTTTGTTCCTGATGATGTTTACGAGATTCGAACAATTGTCGTTTAATTTCGACATTTACTCCTCAATCCTCAGCAGTGTGGGTTTTGCTTTGTAAAGTGGAATCCAGTGAGAGCTGTAATCTTTTGGAAGTAGATCTCGATCGATGCAATTCTTAAATCAGGATCAATAGGTTTTAGTTCAATAAAATGATTGCTACTATTATCTCGGAGAAAGCTTCAGTTCTTGGTCACATTTACCGCTTCTAATTACTTGTGCGTTACAAACTGTGAAATTACATAATCGTGGAGAGTGATCCACTACATAATTTTATGTGCCAGTGCGGACCATATTTCCTGTGATTTGCAATGGAAATCATCATAGCTGGTTACAATTTGTAACAATATTAGCTCTCTATGCAACTTTTGAGGATCGATAACAATACGAGATTCCCGAAAAAGCAAATGACTATGCTGTCTCAGGTGAAATCGAAATCTATTAATTGCACAAAGAAAATAGGTTAATAGCCTCAAAACAGGCTGCATAAGCTTATTAGAAGTAGCTATAGGCTGTAAAAGAGGTTTCGAAATAAAAGCTATAAGAAGACGTAATGATCCCGCCTTTTTTTACAATCAGATCAGATTACTCTTGGATATTAAACATCAATTCAATCTATTAAATCAATAATGAAATTCTCAACTCTTGCTTTGGCCGCTGCTTCCTTATTTGTCTCAGTAAATGCTGCTGATTCCGACTGGGTTACCTACACCAAGTCTATCGCAGGTGTCACCACTGTTACTGTCACCAACTATGTTGGTACCTCTACCTTTTTGAGTGGAACTTCCTACACCACTGAAACATTGACTCTTACTGAAAATGGTAACACTTTCACCAAGTACATCACTGGCCACTACTAGATAGTTTCCAATGATGGCTTTGTGGCTCAATTATAGGTTATACTGGAGACTAGTATCTACTTTTGAGGCTTTACGAGGATTTGGAGTTAGTGACGGTCTGTGATTGAGGTTTATGAAGTCTATGAAATCTATTGATGCAGAATGAGTTTTTCTGAAAGATCATTTATACAAGATTACTTTAGTACCCACAAATGAACACTAAATACACAATAGAATTCTGCTAAAACTGACGTAGGATTGAAAGCGCCCAGGTTTGGTTGCTTAAAGTCTTGGTTACCGCAATTGCACACGTAGCATTTGAAGGCGGGCTCAGCCAATATGTACGCAAAAAGTGCGAGTGATGGATCCCCGGATGGCAGAAATCTAAATCAATTAAAAAAACCCCTCGCAAATTGAATAATTCGAGGCTCTCTTACAACATCTATGCCATACAAAGGTGACAAAAGTCTTCTTTAGCAATAACTCATCTGAAAACATCGAAAGTTTTAAAGATCAAGGCCCTAAGGCCAAATCTAACCTGTTATGACCACAGCCCTACATTGACTATGAGCCTAATGTACTTTTATTAAAGGAGATGCATTAATTAGAATACTTTAACCACAATTACCTTGTTGTGGAGTTTGTTGATGATGTGTAAAACAAGTGTCTCCTTTCCTCCATTTCTTGACAATCACCGGAAACCAGAACTTACAGCGTTCATAGGGGGATCATAATAGAAAATTTCTTTCTATGTACTTCAGTCTTTCGACCAGCTTGAAGCAGCAATTGAGCTACACAATCATGACACGTCTAAAGAAGTTTTACTACCCGAATAACTGCTGCTCTGTATCTGAGCTGCAGATCATAACACTGGTGAAAAGAAGAGGAAAAAATCTTACAAAAAGTCGGCAATATTTAAGATGTTGATTAGTTTCGCATTTCATAGACGAATTCTGAAGGAGACCTGAGAGCATGGTTCGATATGCATAGTTTCCGGTGCAGATGAAAAAGATTAAATACATGCATTAATTTGCATATTGAGTAACCCTCTGAGCATCTTGAATTCTCAAGGAAAAAACTGCACAACGAACCTTGGAAACCCATGATCCAATATACTGTTAGATAAATGAAGCCATGATCCCTGAATCGTAACTCCACTGTTCCGATTGAGACAGATTGCGTGGGCTAGGCTTTTGGGACTTCAAATCATTTAGATTAAACTGATTGAACGACATCAAATCTGAGAACTACAAGTAGAAATCAATCACTCCAAAATTTATAATTTTACATAAACTTGTGTTTACCGATTTTGTGGGAAAAATTCACTATACCTCTTTGTGTTAGTGAACTGACCATGGACTGTGATCTATTGATTTCGTTAATGGCCTTCAACCTTTTACAGAGTGCCTTTTAAACTGGAAATTCAGTTTTGAAAGGCAAGACTTCACTAACGAAGTCACATACACATTAAATAGAGCTTGGCAATAAAGAAGCACACTTATGTTGCAAACCCTGTACTATAGCTACTAACAACTGAATTATTTAATGGAGCTGGTTTTAGCTGTTCTAAAAACCTTCGAGACAATAATTGCTCTAATTTAAAAGGGCACGCTCTCCACAGAAAGCTGGACCACTGTGTACTCTCAAATAGAATAATTCCTTCTTAGGCATTTCATTTTCCAAAGCTTTGTTATTTATCTTTATTTATTCTATTTCGTCAACTTCTGATCCAGGCTTTGAAATTCGAACTGAAGCTCTTGGCGATGAAATCACAGATAACCTCACTAGACTTATCGATGTTTTTTATGGCCCCCTTGGTAGATCACCAAGAACATGGCTATCTACGATAATTTCCTTACTCTTTACAATAATATAATTGTTAATGATTACACTCCCTGCATCATTATTACATCATGAATTCAAACCTTCTCAGGTCAGTCTGAGGGTAACTAGTGTATGACTTCTCGAAGAGTCAAACAATATATATCTCAGTGCAAGCATCTAGATCTATTCTCGAGTATTCAGAATATCGAAGTAAGTATTAATAATTAAAGTAAATGGTGTTCAGCAGATACTCCTTGCTCGCGTATTATAATCCGGTGAGATTTACCTACGGAGATTGTCATAAATTTATAACTACCAACAACATTCAAAGAAAATCAAATTTTTTTTTCTGAGTTCAATATTAAGATAACTAATTAGATACAATAGTTTTTATGTGAGTTTATAGGTCGAACTTTGAAAGGGACCTTCAAATCATAACAATAAAATAGCACCTGCAAAAGCTAAAGCACCAGCACCGACTTGGAAGGATCCAGCAGCACCTGCTGAGCTAGATGAAGAAGCAGAAGAAGAAGCAGAAGAAGAAGCAGAAGAAGCAGAAGAATCAGACGAGGTAGCGGAGGCAGAAGAAGAAGCAGAGGTAGTAGTTGCGGTGGCAGCAGCGGACGAAGAACTTGCAGCAGCTTCGGAAGCCAAAGCAGCAGCATGTGTCTTTGAAGAATAAGACAATAATTTTGCAGCAGCTAATGAGTTACCAGAAGTAGTCGCGCTTGGGTTTGGGATATCGGTACTCAAACTGGTGGTGTAGGTTCTAGTACCTTCTGTAATAATGGTTTCAACAGTAGTTGCAATGTCAAAGCCATAGGTAATGACTAGCTTTTTTGTGTAAGTAGCTAATGAATTTGCCACGACTAAATTGGTGGTCGTAGTACCTGCAGTTGGCTGTGTAGTAACTTGACCAGTGTACCACACTGTGACGAGCTTTGTGAACTCATTTCCATATTCAGTGATTGGTAGGGTCTCAGTGATAACAGAAGTAGTGGAATCGGCAGAGACTGCAGAAGCAAGGCCTAAGGCAATTATGACAGCGTTGAATTTCATTATTATTTTAGCAAGATCTATATATTATACTTCGAACTTCTGGCAATAAATGAAAAGTGGCCGGTACGAGCTGATTAAATATACTTCTGAAGCGAAAAAGGCTTGACTTCACTGCTTATGACTGTCAAACTCTCCGGGCCCAATTAAACTACCGTAAAGAGAAAAGTAGATGCAACATTTTGTAGAGCGTAGTATTTTTGCCGCATTCTATTTTCGAGGTGCATCATTTGTCCGGACAAGCAAATTTAAACAGAGAGCAGCAGAATGATGCATCATGCATATGAAGACCCTTGCTGTAGAGCGCACGACGAAGAGATACACTTTTAGGAATGCCTTGGTTTCTCTTTCTGCTCGCGAAAAAACCCAACAGATAACTATCAGTAGAGTGAACAAATTTCTGCTAGAGATATTCTCGCTCAGTGGTAATTCCTGGCCTCTCTCACTCTACTAAAGAATCGCTATGTCCTTTTCCCAATCTTCACTATATCGGCTAATTGAAAGAGACGCACAGCAATAATCCGCGAGAACATGCAACAAATCTTTAAGGTTATTTTCTTCTGTCCTTTATTGGATACAGAATCCCAAGAAGATCAAAAAATCGTTCGCACGTCTCTAAAGCCAAGAACATCCAATGATTTAGAACATCCAGACTGACCAAGAAATGTCCGTTTTAGATGCTAAAACAGCTTCGATGTTTTTTCCTTGGGCCCCTATTTACGTA
Source organism: Liangdongia quercuum (assembly GCA_030579675.1). Classification (NCBI taxonomy): domain Eukaryota; kingdom Fungi; phylum Ascomycota; class Saccharomycetes; order Phaffomycetales; family Wickerhamomycetaceae; genus Liangdongia; species Liangdongia quercuum. Next base: position 17,721 of record JAKTRK010000085.1, on the reverse strand, counting down.
TCTGTACTGAGGGAGTCAAATATCACTTAATCTATTCGCGGAGTTAACAGTATTTTAGCTGCAAATATCGCGAACTTCTCTCTTACTGAATTCAGGGATATACTAACTGGTGACTGGGACATAAGCGAATCGGGCTTCTACTCTAAATAGACAGCGCAAGCTACTTGAACAGCTAAGAACGATGCGAAGCTAAGTTGTAGCAAATATTAACATCATAGCTGATCATTATTATATATTGCATCACTGGTATACTGATAGCCCTTATTTTCTCTTTTCAGAAACAGTTCTGAATCAACACAGTGAGTAGAATCACAAACAGATCCACTGGAGGCGAAGATTGCCTGCTACACTGAATCATTTTAGTCGAACTGCAGCAACTATTCGCTCAGTTGTTCTATCGGTACAGACATCACTAAACAAAAGAGAAGGGTGTAGAAATATCTGTGTAATTTCCAATCGAATCCGTAACAACTAATACTTACTGGCTATTTCTGATCATTCCAGAAATTAAGTTGGAAGTACTCGAATTAGGTGAAGCGTTCTCAATCTGGAAGATACTTGCTTTATCGGTTACAGTTCAAAGTTGATGCCTCGAACGGTTTAGGAATCGCTGCATAATTAAGCTCAAGGCAAATGCCGCCAAAGACGCTTTTTCCTTGTATAAAATTAGAATAGGACATAACTTGAGAATGACTATATGATATACACCCGAAAAGCTCGAATATTTCATTCTGGTATTCTCAAATTATTGTCTGAGCTACGTGCTAGGAACTAAAACAAGAAAGATCAATCTGATAAGTACAATGCGCATTGACCGCATCATGTACAGAATTTTACATGGACTGAAGATCCATGGTCAACATATCACATACCTTGGTAAATTTTTTCTTTTGACTCAATAGTCAATAGATCTAGCTGTGAGCTATAATATTTCAGACAAATCGACTTCGTTTGACAAGTCGTATGCTTTTTTTTTGGAGGTATCAAGGAATTTCTTTTACCGGTTCTATAAGAAATAAAGTTGAAATACAGCGGGGCAAGACCTTCTTCGTCTATATTTTGCGATCAACAACAACATTTCTGATTGTTCTGACAGGTGGTCGAAAGTCCCGAACTACCAATTAGGAATGATTGATTATTAAAGACGCGTTGAGGAGGTTATTGCCACTTCAATCTGTGATCGGAGCTACATACAAACACTAACCATGTCCATGAAGGAATTATTTATCATGGCTGTGAGCTTGCCACATTCACAATCAAATTCACCGGCTTCCACAGAATAAGATTCAAGTATCTGCATACGTATTTATTATTTCAACTGGCCAACCCCAGTCAATCAGAGAGAGAAATTACCCTATAATATAGCTCCCTTTGTTACTTCCATGCCCTTTCATCTTTGAACTTCAAATCAAAGTTTTGCGAAGTACCAAGTGGGAGGCCAAAGAATCTCGAGTGATACGGGTATGATGGCCAGTGATTTGATTCTCTGCTTGTATACATCTTCGAAATTGAAATTCCTATCTTACAATCATAAATAACTAATCCGCGATAATATATGTTAAACAGATTATAACCGAGAAACTGATGCAATATCTGGGAAGGGTATTGAGATACAACAGCAAGAAGTTAACATAGTGCGGCAGCTTTTGAAATTAAATATGAGGAATCTGTTAGTTCAAAGATCACCCAAGAATTGTTAATCAACTCAAAAAAGTTCTGCGCATTGAATAGTTATTTAAGTAACTCTACCTTATAAACTGAAGCTGCCTCATATAGAGTTTGGAATATGTTTTAGTCACCGGAGAGGGTTTTCATTCACCCAAAGTCAAGCCTCTTTTTTCGAACTCCCCTTCAGAACAAAGAGTACCAAAAGGGCAATTTCGAAAAGTTTCTGAAAAGAATAAAATAATAGTTCCACAATAGGATAATTGTGTACATCATGCGCAATATTGGGCATCCCTCTTGAGAGACAATGGCTGTTACATTACATGATTGGTTCGCTTTAAGAAGTTTTAGTTCCTGAGCTTCCATTGACCACTTATATTGTATAGTATTTAATCTCTGCTGTCTTCTTATTAGATCTTCGAGATAACTAGTAGGAATTATTGACACTTATCATCTTGTTGAATATGCGAAACTCATTTTTATTCATTGCTGCCTCCCTGGTTGGCCTGGTCAGCGCAGAAACCAGTGACACAAACTGGGTTACGTACACCAAATATGTCCCAGGTGACACGACGGTTACGGTCACAAACTATCTTGGCACTTCTACGTTTTTGAGTGGCCCAGAATTCACTACTATTTCAAGATTAATCACAGAAAACGGTGCAACTTTTGAAAAAGTTTTAACTGCTCAAAATACCGAATGGCTAGCTACACATAGTAGCTCAGTTGCTAGCGCAACTGCAACTGGAGTTTCAGGCCACAACTCTACCACTACGAACTCGAACTCTACCTACACAAATTCCACCAGTAATTCAACTTCATCAGAATCTTCATTACCTCAAATCAAATTGTATTCATTTTCTGATGAATTTACAGAATTGTATTCTAATGAGACTGGCTATAAGTACTCAAAATCCTTGACTTTGCTTGAAATTTTGGAAGATTATGGCGTTCTTAACTCTACAAACATTAGCGGGTACTCCTATGTTGCCAACTTCACAGACGAGCAATTGAATTCCACTGCTTTCGTTGACTTGTATGACCAGTTGACCGCCGATTTGGACAGTATTGATGGTGCCGTCATCTCAGTTGGCAAAGGATATATTGAAGATTTAGCATTCTTCTTAGATTTAGTATTGAATACTACTGTACCAATTGTCTTGTTCCCAGAAATTACATCTGCTAATTTAGCTGGGGAAGGTGGTGAGAACATTGCAAGAGCAGTCTTGGTAGCAGGTGATGAGGATGCCGAAGAACGTGGTGCTCTGATTATTGATGGGCCCTTCATCATTTCATCTTTGTATTATTCACAGAGTAGTGAAGCACAAGGTGTTCTTGGGGAGGTTTACGAGTCCAGTGTTATTTGGTTCTATCCAGCAGGCACTGAAGATGTTAGAAGCATCACTTTTGATATTTCAGACGTTGATTCATTACCAAGTGTTGCTACAATCTATAATTACAATGGTCTCACTTCAGACATTATCGAAGGATTATCAAGCGTTGAATCAATCGAAGGCTTAGTTGTGGCTAGTACTGAGTCGCAATCAACATTCTCGTCAGCTGTTATCTCAGCAATTGAGGAATACTCTTCAAGTGTTCCGATTGTGCTTGCTAGCTCAGCTCAAGGAGACGTCTCTTTGCAAGATGCCAGTGCTATTAACGGTACTATTGCTGCTGGGATTTTGGACCCAATCAAAGCAAGGATATTACTTCAAGTCTCACTTGCTTCCGATTTCAACACCACCGAGATTAAGAACGCCTTCTCTTCTGTTTATGGTGGCTAGACATCACATATATATATCTTTATATATTATGATACCCTCTAATTATATGTTAATCACATCCTGTGAGCTATACAAATATGGTACTCCTTCGATTAAAAGTACAGGACGAAGGTCTCCACTGAATATGATGATGACCTAGTTCTTACTAATGCAATGCTGAAGTAGCTCATGACCGCTTGCACATTGCAATAATTAAGTCATTAAAATCCCAAATACTGGATGCTAAGACGCCGATCTGTAGTTAAAAGTTCAATTTCATTGTACACACCCGGTCTATGAAAAATGAATATGCCAAGGTAACGGCGATACTGGATGTTAAACGTATTAAAACCGAGATATCCAGATCTGCAGAAGAAGCGACTGCGAACAAGTAGTTAGCAAAATAAGTAGCTAAGACCACTTTCGATAATTAGCGAATAACTGTCCTAAATTAATGTTATTGATAGGCTACAAAACCCATAACCAGAGACAAGTAATAAAATCTAGCAATTCCTTGAATATTCTTTATCTAGAAAATCTAAAGAAGCTCATCGCAAATCGGAAATGTCCTCGGAAACATTGAGGATCTGAAGATAAATTATCTACAGTGTCTGTGCATGTAACCACAGAGTACAAACGTTTTGATCAGGAGACATTTTCAAACAAAGAGACACCTGCATCATGCACTCAAGTAATTCGGACATGCAAAATAGCGCATGGATATTAGACGCATACATACAACCCTCTTGCTCAATATTATTGATGCTTCGAGGTCTCTCGGTACGATAGTGAAATACAATGCACATATATATAACTATACTTCTCTTCTGGTCCAGCAATAGCGCTATGTGAATATTCAGAAGTGTTCACTCAAAGAAAGGTGTCGTTGTTCGTTCCGAAATGAAGTTCTCTCAATTATTTCTATCAGCATTTTTGCTTGCTAAGTCAGCTATTGCTGACGACTCAACAACCTCACAAATCACTTTAGTCATCCCTTTGACTGAGAATGGTGAACTTTATATGGAAACTATCACTGAGTACTATACTGGCCAACCAACCACTTTACCAACTTCAGGTACCGATACAACCACATACGTTGTTGCGAACAGTGATACCACATATACAAACGTTTTGACAGTTACATACGGTATCGACATAGAAACTACGACTCATCTAACTCTAACTGCCGACACTGGGGAGTACACCAAAACTCTTACCACCTTTATCATTAATCCAGATGCCACCATCGCTAGTTCCTCCGAATCATCTTCTGCTACAGACTCTTCAACAGACTCTTCAACCACTGCTTCATCCTCAAGCTCAAAAGGTTCTGCTGCTGCCTTAGAAGCTGGTGTTGGTGCTTTATTTGTTGGTGCTGCCCTGCTTTTATTATGATAGCCATAATAGTCTAATCTTGTTTTTTATAGTCTTTCATGAGGCTCATATGGCATGTAATTAGCCCTCAAAATAATTTAAATCAACTGTGCATCGTGCAATATTACATTTTGTAGATGTTCATGTTTACCTGAAAATACTGAACTCTTGGTATTTTGTATTCTTATCATAACAGGAGCTGAAATAACACCGTAGCTCATAAAGATATGACAATAAGATACACAGCGTAGGTCTTAAAGAAAATATTAATTTTTATTGAACATTGGGAGCCTTAGAGATATTTCCTAATGCACTCATTCTTCACCCATAGAGCTAGAACTGCTGCAAAAATCTCATGAGATATTACTGCCGCGGTAAATATGTCCTGCTAGACTGCTACAGATAATATTCTCATTGGATTACTGCAATCACCACATGCTGCCCATCCGTCTGTCATGTTTATCCATTGGTTATATACTTTAATTAGACCATTTTCCACTTTTATAGCTAAATCTTTCAAGACTTGTTCAATTTCATTGTGGGATGAGAATACAACATATCAAGATCGATGGAATTACTGTTACTCAAAAAGATCAAAGAAAATATATAGCATGATGGACCATTACTACCTTTATTTCACTATTGATTGCACGAACCATATGCTGTTCCAATATTGTTAGAAACGACGAATCAACTGAGTCCAAAGCTCTGTCAAATAAGAAAACACGGACATCTTTACTCGAACTAAGTACCACTGGTACCCCTTTTTGTTACATTTCTGGACCAGCAAAGTACTGCTCTCTTTTCTATTGGCAAAGATAGTATCATAATGATAAAGATATGGAATGATTGATTTTCTCCAGAATTTTTCAATGTTTTTGATTCCAGATAATTCAATTTAATATTTGACTCCGCTAGTAAATATCTGTATTTTAGATAAATAAGTTTTACCATCAGATAGGATTACTTTGGAAGTTTTGCCATTGTTTTTGACTTTCTCAACTTCTCTATTGATAATGCTGCATTCGAATATTCTGATATTTGATTCCATGCTGAATCTTGAAGTCTTGAGGTCTTATTTCCATCATTAGCGAAAACTTATAGATATCTTCTGCTGCATATCTGTTACATAATTCGTTCGAGTCAATGCATAATAGTTTGACAACGCCCTCGACACCATCAGTGTGACTTGCAGAACGGCAGCTGAATCATCGATGACGAATACTTAAAACCACCTTATGTCTAGTATTCTTGGTATTGATTCAGATGTTGATTCAAAAAATCAGCCAAGCATTGATACAATCGGGACTCATGAGTAGCTATTGAGCATAATTCATGACCAATTGCAGATGTTGCTCGTAATTGAGCTGTGTGTACATTTTTATAGATGACCGGCAGATAGATGCACTGGGAGGATACATATACTGTTGAACCCCTAAATATGACCAGTTATGATCTTGAAATTTCTCAACCTCGAATTTGTAACTATCGTGGGAGATATATGGGGTGTCAGTTTTAAGTAGTTTTTAGATTTCATCACCGATAACGCTTTTCTCACAGCTGCTTTGAGTTTAACAGAAATTGTAAAAATCTCGGATTTTATAGTTTCGATTATAAAATCCGATATTCAACATGTAGAGTTCTAGTTTTATGATCAAAAGCGAGAAGTGCATAGTTTCGAGTGATATGAGAGATTCGGCCATGTGTGATTCAGAGAAGGCTGAAAAGGATGACGGTGATAAAGTAATGTCAATCACAACTGATTTTTAACAGTAGGGTGAATATTAGCCTTCCCGCCATCTAGTGTTTTGCTTCATTTCACTCTTTCATATCCAGACAGGTTGAGAGGAGCCGAGCATCGCTATAGAGTTCAGCTTGATTGATCAACATCGATCAGATTGGTAAAAGCGTATAGTATCTGGTGTCACAATTCTCATGTTGCAGAGATTAAAAATTAGCAGCTAAATGAGACATTGTAGTAGAAATTGAAAAAGTAGTCACTAAATTGGGGTTGAATCATTCACCCTATGATATCATTTACATTTGAGTCCAGTTCTTTCAGCAAAATATCCCTCTGAGTCTCACAGGACCTTCCCCATACTCTACCGGGAATTTTGATCTCGATGACGATGCGAAGAGATGAGCAGTAGATTAATCATTTACCGTTTCCATATTACATACCTAACTGGGCTAACCAAACGCGGAGAATCTGCGGGGCTATAGTTCTGATATCTTAGCCTTGGCGATGAATTTTGCGTAAGGTCAGTACAGAGAGAGAACAAGATCTGCTTTACCCTTCAAAAAATTATAAATCGCAATGAGCATGAACTTCAAGGTCAATGCTTCAATAAAATCTTTTCATTTTCAAGTAGCGGATCAAATCTGTTGCAATCAGGGGTCAAGCAGTTGATTCTCTTATTATCAAACGCTACGCGACAAGCATTGAAGGCTGGTGTGGGTACTTGACCCATTTTTCCGGAGACGTACTAATTGGCGCTAGATTTTCCGGGGATTGGCGTACAACTGAATTTGATGCACAATTTTCCGGGGATGTCATGTTATTCCTGAATGGTCGGTCAATTTACAACCCTGTTTAATTGCTGATTTGAATTCTTGCAGTCTTGAGTCATGGATTTGGTAGACACGTCCAAAATTTCACACCCCTTCCGAAGAGGGGTGATCCTTGAAGTCCAATATATTGCTTCGCTTTTTTCTCAAATCCATGTTTTGTTCTCTAAACTATTCGGATGGGAACTGATAATATGTCAGCTGAGTTTTCAGTCAAAGAGCCAGGTGGTGGTACCCAGCATCATGAGATTGTGGAAGACTCAGCCGATACCAAGATCTCAGCTCTACAGTATGAATCTGATGTAAACGTCAATGAAGAAATAGAAGCACTGGAGGTCTTAGCTTCACGGTATAAAGAAAAGAGATCTGCCTTTCAAAAGTTTATAGCCTTGGAGTACGAGCTCAATTTCAAAAACAAGACGCATATGGTCTACCTATTGGGTGCGTTTGCTGCGACTGCAGGCTTGCTATCTGGCCTTGATCAAAGTATCATCTCTGGAGCTTCGATAGGGATGAACAAAGCTTTGAGCTTAAGTTCTCACGAAGCTTCACTGGTCTCTTCTCTTATGGGACTAGGTGCAATGGGTGGATCCATAATGATGACAGTAAGTGTTTTGTGCTTTCATTTTCTGTGTTCCGGTTTTTAGACTAACTATATATTATAGCCCTTGAATGCAATTTTTGGTCGAAGAGCAAGTATTATAATTTCCTGTCTTTGGTACACTTTGGGAGCAGGGCTATGTGCTGGTTCGAAATCTGCGCACATGATGTATGCTGGTGAGTCTCAATAACTAGGAAGCCTAGAGGTTTTTAGCAAGTTGGTTTTTTTATTAATACGATTGTCTTGTAGGAAGATTTATAATTGGTATTGGAATTGGCATTGAGGGTTCGTGTGTTTCTATTTACATCAGTGAATCAGTTCCCGCGACAGTAAGAGGCAATATAGTTTCTTTGTACCAGTTTAACATAGCCCTAGGTGAAGTGATTGGTTACGCTGTTGCTGCCATATTTTATGAAGTTAAAGGAGGTTGGAGATTTATGGTTGGCTCATCACTCATTTTTTCAACTATGTTGTTCATTGGTATGTTCTTCTTGCCCGAATCTCCCAGGTTCTTGGTTGCTAAGAGAAGATATGGCGAAGCCTTTTCAGTCTGGAAAAGATTAAGAGATATAAGCATTCCCAGTAATCAGTTGGAATTTCTGGAAATGAAATACGCTGTTCTGCAAGAAGGTGAAAGATGTCAAAGCGAGTCGAGACTACAAAGGGTATTTGAACTGTTTTTGATTCCCAGAAATAGAAGAGCTTTATTATACTCTTCGATAATGATTACTTTAGGCCAGCTGACAGGCGTGAATGCTGTCATGTATTATATGAGTACACTAATGGCGAGAATTGGATTTTCAGAAAAACATTCTGTCTTCATGTCTTTAGTAGGTGGTGGCTCATTATTAATTGGTACAATCCCTGCTATTCTTTACATGGATAAATTCGGTAGAAGATTGTGGGGTAACTTAAACATCGTTGGATTTTTCATTGGTTTGATTCTTGTTGGGATTGGTTACCAAATTAACTTACGGACTGATTTAGCTGCTGCTGAAGGTGTTTATCTTTCTGGTATCATTTTATATATGGGCTTTTTTGGTTGCTATTCTTGCTTGACTTGGGTCGTTCCTTCAGAATCTTTTGATATCAGAACAAGATCAATTGGCATGACTATTTGCTCAGCTCTGCTTTATCTATGGTCTTTTACTGTCACCTACAACTTTACCAGAATGCAGAATGCAATGACATACACTGGATTGACTCTTGGGTTTTATGGTGGTATTGCATTTATCGGATTCATCTATCAACTATTCTTCATGCCTGAAACCAAAGATCTGACCTTGGAGGAGATTAACGACATTTTCAATAAAACTGAACTTCAAATTGCAAACGAAAACCTGATAAATATGAAAAACGGATTTCTGTTCAATGTCCTCAAATTGAAGAATAATAACGAAAAAAGTGATTCAGCTCAGGCGAAGAAAATAAAGGAAATTAATGCTCTCAAAGACATTAGTTCCCGAACCAAGATATGATTAAAAGGAGTAGCGCGATCAACAGAATACATAAGTAACTTACTCAAAAAAAGTTCAGGATTTCACCTCTTTTCATGCCAATCAGTTCGTATTAAGTTTCAGGTGGGTACTTCAAAATAATCCGTTGTTAATTGTGAACTGCAGACGAGGATTGATACGGCAACTCCTTGATGGCGACCAAGAGTGCCTTGTGTACACGACCCTTATAATAAAATGTAGTCATACAAATTATGAATGAAAATTATCAGTTGAAGGATGCCTCTAATACTCGATATTATACATACAGATCACCAGCGTAGACAGTAGATCAAACCTTTCATCTTTTCGTCACAGTAATAAATAGAGGAATATATCAAAGCTGAATAAGTATAAAAAGGCCCTCTAATATATATGAAAATTGTATTAGCTATTTAGCATCCGTCCATTCTCTGATATCTTTTAGATCCTTGATCTTGTTGGTGCCACCCATTCTTTGTTGCAGTTGATATATGTCTCTTCCAATCGCGTCTTCAGGTCTCCATCTCCAAGCATTTCGTTTATCCTCATCTAACACACTCGTGCCGTTGAGAATGATCTCAGAGATATACTCACCCACAACAGGCATATATTTGAAGCCTTTGCCGGAATCACCTGTCCCCAATATTAGACCTTCATGAGTTGGGTGTTCATCAAATAAGAAATGGCGATCTGGTGTATCTGTACACCAACAAATCTTGCTGAGCACAAAAGGCCTTGTAGACAATGAAGGGAAAACCTGCATCAAGAATCTTCTCATCTGATCTGCGGCTTCAACTGGGATATGGTTTTTGAAGATTGGCACTGAGACGAGCTCTCCAGCTTTGTTATTGTTTTCCATATTGATATACCCAGGAAATTCATTACAGAATTTCAATTCGCCGTTACAGTCAGCTTCAAATAAAAATCCTTCATCAATGTTTAAGACCACTGGAGTACCTTTGAGTGCTTCCACTTCATTTTCTAAAAGCTTGATATGACCTACAGTCCAACACTTGGCTAACAACTGACCTTTGAAATCAAGGAGATTAATGGAATTAGCCCCAGCACAAATGACAGTTCTCTCGGATGATATTAGACTACCTGAGTAAGTTCTAACACCGGTACATTTACCACAATTGTCAAAAAGTAATTCTTGACAACTATCACAAATGAATTTTGCACCAAGTCTAACGCATTCTTGAAAAACGGTCTCTAAAGCTAACTTTGCAAACGTCCAGCCACATTTATCCTTTTGGTAATAACCAACCCAATTTTTGAATCTATCGCCCAAGTCTTGATCATCATCACCACCTATTGAAATCAATTTAGCGAAATCTTGCGGAGTGTTTAGATCTTGTATGTCATTGCCATCAGATTTAAGAACTTCCTTTCTTCTCCTAATTTCATCAACAGCGCTATCACTAACACCCCCGTAGATAATTCCAGATTCATGAAATGCTGGTTTGTATAAGGGATCAGTTCTCCATTTCTTCAATGCTTCTAATGCCAAGTCAGAGTAGAATGGATCTTCGACAGTAGATTGCACCACTTTGTTGACATCATTACCAGCACTGAGAGGAGACGGCATAGAATACGGATCCAAAAGAGTTATGTTCTCATGGCCTTTACGTAGTAGTTCAATAGCTGTCGACAGCCCAAAGGTCCCAGCACCAACTATTAGGACGTGGTCTTGGGGAGCTAGCATGATGTAGTTAGCCAAATAGATTGATGCCTTGTGAATCTTTCATTTCATTGAGAAGTGGGTTTGTGGTTTGTTTTGTAAGGAATTTGTCTTAGTGCTCACTAATGATTTGTCAAAGATTTTCGTATCGACCTTCCGATTTGTTGAACATCCAAATACATATCAACATTGATAATGATTTCGGTAGTTGTAGAAAGATCAAGTCCAACAATCGTCAAGATTAGGTGTAATACCATCAGATACGGAAGAGACTTGGGTGGTCGGTTTGTAGTACCGAAATTAGTGTGCTAGTTGTAGATGATGGGGAGTGGAATTCAATTACATATAATAGAATATTTTTATATGGGCAGTTCATACATGATTCATCAAATTTTATGAAAAGAGCTACAAACGACAAGGCGATGCAAAGATGATAGACATAACATTAAGTTAACCATTGAAAGCCAGCTATCAGGAAATAATGCGTCATCTTGAAGAGAATGGTTTTGAATGTTAATCTTTCGGTCCCTATCAGAGGAACTCGATATACACCACCATTCAACCTTGATAAGGCCTTTTCAAATTCCATTGCCATAATTTTGAAATATGCCTACTATGAATATTATCATCCTAATAACCAAGGGTTGAATGTGGTAGGATAAAAGTTGCTAATGTAGAGGCTTGATGTCGTCCTTTTGTAATTTGTGGTGCGAACCTTTTCTGAACCAGTTCAATGATTTGCACCCAATGCACCCAATTGATCAAAGATTTTAGGGCGTGCTTCATCTATTCGAACTTCTCTGAGGTTCATGAATAATTTGGTAAAGAATTGATTAATTTTGCATCATCACTGCATTAGATTAGAATGATTCCGTTGTTTTTCTACATCTTAAAACTCCCCATTTTCAGCTGCAAGAGGATTGAATAAGTCTGATTTCTTTCTTGTTTATCCGTTACAATTGGTTTAACTTGAACTCACAATACACTAGTCTTCAGACAGAAATGAACCATAAGTAAACAACGCGGAGATATCTCCGCAGAAGTCGGAATCGAGCATTCGTAGATCTGTATTCTTTTGACTGACACCTATTGAAGCATACTTGCAGGTTGAGATATGAATGATACCTCCACTATGTGTTAGAGCTCTGTTCAGATCTTATTTATCACAATGGTTTCTATTGCAAGAAGACATACGCAAAATTGCGATGATTAGTTGTATCTTACCATATTCGTTTTTCTAATATCCTCTGATTGTTGGTAACACCCTTATTGAAAAAAATAACTATCTCCCAAACTCTTCGAGTTTGGGACTTGGGGCTGGTAACGAGAAAGTCTCTTTGGCCATTTGTTACAGAGAGTCCGCACTCATTGAGGCTATATCAATTTTTCTTATCTGAGCCGCTCAACACGGTTGAGAGATTGTTTTCATAATAATTTTAAGCTCGCTAGTCCATATAATGAGAGCACTCTTCTATCAAATCCGCTCACAGCATCTTCTCATGAAAGTGACAACAACTTTAGGAAAATTGTAAATGTTTGTTACGTTTTCTATATCTGAGAGTTTTCGCTGGCAAACCTTTATTGTCAGTCAATCTTCTAGTAGTAATTGATAGGAAAATATGATGCAATAGAATTTATTGGGAACACTACTCTCTAGCCACCAATAGAAGGAGATCAATATGTAAGGTGGCACTATGGGAGAACTACGCAAAATAACCATCAATCAAGTGTCTTAGTGCAGTAGAAAATAATACCACAAATGATATTTTAATACATTTTGATAGTAAAGGCATTTGAATATAATAACGATAACAAGGAAATTACTGGCAACTTTATTATTGATCTCTATAATGCTGACTACACAGCGTTTGTTGGAGCAGCTCAAGAAAACTCTGATAGATTGGAAGGATTTCCGGAAAAGTCAAAGATTGGATGGTTCAACTTCACATACCTTGCGTTTCTCAAAAATTTAGGAAACATTGTTATCTAATTATTTTTGAACATCGCAGAAGAGCGTTGGTTCAAGATGAATATAGAACCGCAGGTGGTGATTGCAGAGAACAAGTTCGTAAACAAGAAGGACTTACATTTGTTCCAGAGCATATTCGTTCTTACCCATTGGGATGAAAGACTGGTGATCCAAAAGCCAGAGAAACAGTTCGAAAAATATTTGGCTACCGTTCAAAGAAATGAAGAACAGTTAAAGGGTGCTGCTTATTGAAACAACGTTAAAACAGAAATGAGAATAAGAATAATACAATCACGCATCAGTTTTATTGGTGTATTCTATCATCTATAACGAACTTGGCAAAGAATTCATATCTAGTTTGCTGGTACGCTCTCTGAACTCTATGCTCCAATAACTATCCAAAAGTACTCCAGCTTTGGGTGCATGATTTCTCCATTCTTCATCATCTCCTGTGGCTTATGAGCATCACGTTGTAGCAGTGGAATACACGTTTAGATACAATGGTTTCTGGCTTCACTGAGCAATAACCAAGCCTTTTCGAAATCGTAATGCATAACTTGCTTTCCTTGATACAATTTCCCCCATAACTATATAGAGTACCAAAATAACATCAAATTCCGTTGCAGAACCCAAAAGAAACGCACCAGCAGTTATGAACTGCATTACTGATAAACAATTGGTTGTATTCAATAGATTTCTGGAACCCTAAAGCACTTCTCAAAGGATAGGCCTAAGAATTTGGAGTTTTGTCAAAAAATTGATTCGCAGCAAACTTCTGGTCTCTGTACTACTTTCTTGAACGCTTCAAGCCACAATCACAAGTGTCTTGACTTCATTTTGTAGTTAAGGCTATATCTTATGGTCCCTTAATTCCTGCAGCAAGTTTTTTGAATCTCTTTAATTATAGTCCTGGTTTGAATAAAGAACATCATCACCAATTCAGCAAGATGTGCCATTTGGTAATATTGTGATCTGTAGCTGATTGTTCATCGAAATATGAACTATATGCAACAGGATATCGATAGCGGACGATATTACTGTGTCATGACAACAAGCTTCAAGATATCATCCATCTTTAGAAATCAGAACATTAGCAGGAATTTTCCACATGATCTCTGAAGGACATATCTACTCCGTGCTCAGCAACTTGGATTTTCAAAAATACATAACCTTAACCACTCTGAGTGGCCAACTACACATAATGAGCCCTCATAAAAAGTTACATCCTTATAATCTGGTTAAGCCAGCTTGCATGATGAAATTTGAGCCATTTGGAACCAATAATCTCCGTCGAAGTGCCCTCGTCAATTAATAATAGCAGCCAGTTATACGAACAGAGGACGCTACTCATGTATGCAATCTAAAAAAAAAGAAACCAAAAGAGGTGCGTTTGATACTAAATTCCATTCTCTATTGAAATAAACAAATAACAAATTATAGATTGGAAAACACAGTGTATTGAAGCTTTCAAGAACTTGAGATAATACCTCACAGTGATTTTGTGATGATCTAAGCTAATGTCTTGTCCTCACAAAATCTCCAATATGTTCAACTTCTCCTGCTACCGCATGGAAACAGCCTCAAAGTTCAAAATAAAAAAAGTTCAAAAATACTGAGCCACAAAACAAACTGTGCTGCGTACCATGTGCAGATCATGCATTCTGGCATTTGAGTTAAGACAGCTTAAAAATATACATATATTATCTTTTTGATCATGAACATAAACTTAAGCAGCCTCCAGCTCCTCAAGCATCAGATTCAGGTACCACATATAATTCACTATACCATTAAGTATTACACCGTTACAATCTCAATTCGAATATTATTAACAGTGCTCAAAGATCTTCAAAGATCTTGCTTACATAGGAACATATTAAGCTTAATCCTTGAAATTAACGTCGACGCGCATCAAATACTTAAGCCCTCTGCCGCTCCCGGATGGTAGGGACCGAAAATACCGTATTAGGAAATCACCCGCATATACATACATATATACTTATAAGCATTTTGTTTTTCGAATCTTTCTTACATATTCTAGCAGATACAGGAACTACAATATGCACATGCTCGCATATTCCCCGTTCTAAAATTTTTGAAAAGTTTTCTTTTACAGCTCAGCTTTCAAAGACCGTAGACACCAAGTTCTATATAAATCATCATCAGAACCCTATAATTATTAACATTTTTATCAAACGCTGATCAATAGCATTCATTCACATATGGGTATCTTCACGCAGCTTAGAAACCGTAAGCACAATCACATCGTCGCTGCCGTTGCATCTCCTGAGCAGGATCAGGAGGAAAGCGTAGCCAATGACCCCGAAGCCAAGAGCCCCGAAGCCAAGAGCCCGGATGCAGACACTGTGCCAGAGGTAACTGTTGTGGGAACTGAAAAGAAAGAAAAGACCGCTGATGGGGACTCTACTGATGGGTATTCAGGAGATGACCTCACATTACAGGTAACTGATGATGCCCTACCAGGTGTTCAAAAGATGGAGGGTGCCTCACTTGTATGGCCAAAATGGGCTCTATACTGCACATATGCATGGATCTGGGTTTGCTTCTTTGTTCTTGCATTCCAGGAAAACATTGCGAACAATCTAATATCCTACGCGTACTCTGACTTTGCTGCTGCTCCTCTTGTATCTACTGCTTCTATCCTTGCCAGTATTATCGGAGGTGTCATTAAGCTTCCAATTGCCAAAGTGCTGAACATTTGGGGTAGAGCAGAAGGTTTCGTTTTCTTTGTCATGATTTACGTTCTGGGTCTAATTATATTGGCGGCTTGTAGCGGCCCAAGCAGTTATACTGCTGGATATGTCTTGTATTGGATCGGATATGATGCAATTTACATGATTATGGATGTGTTCATTGCGGATGCCTGTGGAATGAGAAACAGAGCTTTTGCTTTCGGTTTTGTATCCACTCCATTTATTTGCACTGCATTTACAGGTCCCCTTGCTGTCACTTCCATCTTGGAACATAGTACATGGAGATGGGGATATGGTATCTTTGCTATCGTCATGCCATTTACCTTTCTTCCATTAGCCTTTGTTTTCAAATACTACCAATTAAAAGCTGAGAAGCTAGGTGTGTTAAAGAAGGAAAAGTCTGGACGCTCCGTTCTACAATCATGTGTTCATTACTTTCATGAGTTTGACATTGTGGGGTGTTTCTTCTTAATGGCTGCCTTCGTCTTGACCTTGCTTCCTTTCTCGCTTACTACTTATGGCAGAGCTGAATACAAATCTGCAAAATTCATAGCCATGTTTGTCATTGGTATTTGCTTGTTTCCTGTTTTCGCAATTTGGGAAAAATTTTTCGCTAGAACCCATTTTGTTCGCTGGCAATACTTTACAAACAGAACCATCATGGGAGCTTGTGCGTTGGCATTGATCCTTTATATCAACTTCTACTGTTGGGATTTGTATTATTACAATTTCATCATGGTGGTCTATAACTTAAATACAACCGACGGTAATTATATGACCCAAATTTACAACGTTGGCTCATGTTTTGCTGGCCCATTGTTCGGTATATATGTCCGTTTGTCTAAACATTTCAAATATGGTTGTTTGTTCTTCGGTTTACCGTTGATGTTCCTTGGTTCTGGTTTGATGATTCATTTCAGAGGTGCTGAACACAGCATTGGTTATGTTGTTATGTGTCAGATTTTTATTGCCTTTGCTGGTGGTGTGCTGGTTATTGGTGAAGACATGGCCGCTATGGCTTCTGCTACTCAAGCTGAAGTTCCAATGATGCTTTCGATCTTGGGTCTTTCTGCAAATGTTGGTGGTTCGATTGGTTATGCTATTTGTGCCGCCATCTATGACAATACTTTTTATAATTATCTTGTTGACCATCTGCCAGCTGCTACTGCCCAAAATGCAACCGCCATCTACTTAGGAGGTATTACTACCCAGATGCAAGAGTACCCAATCGGATCTGACACTAGAGACGTGATAAATAAAGCTTGGGGAGCATCACAAAGGCTCAATTGTATTGCTTCTACCTGTTTTCTAGTGGCTGCCATTCCAGCTATCCTTGTCTGGAAGAATTACGATGTTAAGAAAATCAAGCAGATCAAGGGACACTGCCTTTAATGACAATCTTATGACTCATTGTTCATCTTTTTCTGATCATAGTAACTATTTGTTCATCGTTTAATCTATGTTATTTTCGATTTCAGAATGTAGGAACTATATTGAATGCTGCAAATGGTACAACTCTCGAGGAAGTAGAATATTTCAGCATATTTGGGACTAAATTTTTCCTCACAAAACTAGATTCATAATGTGGATCGTTTTCGCAAGCGCTTCTCTAATAGAAGTTAATTAATCTCTATTAGTCCCATGATAACTGAGATATTGCTTAATGATACCGCAAGGAGTGTGTGGTTAATATGAAATGTGGTGAATGCAGGTTAAGTGTGTAATGATTAAGTTGTCAGTGTAAGTGTGAGTTTGGGTGTTGTGACAGTGTCCATATTATATGAAGTATGAAAATATATGTAAGAATAAGGAGTTTCAGAAATCTTGATGGTGTTATGGTGTTATGATGGTGTATGGTGTTATGATGGTGTTATGATGGTGTTATGATGGTGTTATGATGGTGTTATGATGGTG
>JAKTRK010000084.1:0-27682 GCA_030579675.1 Liangdongia quercuum | reverse complement strand
GTTGTTGTTGTTGTTGTTGTTGTTGTTGTTGTTGTTGTTGTTGTTGTTGTTGTTGTGGCTGTTGTTGTTGATGATGCAGTTGCTGGAGTTGGTGGTGTTGGTGTTGATGCTGCTGCACCAGTTGTGGTGTTTGCTTGGTTTCGTCTTGACGAATGTTATTCAATACTCGAGAATGTAAACTTAAGAGTTCATCATCTTGAGCTGTTTGCCCGTTGACGAGATTAGAACTTCTGCCATTAACAGAATTGAATGAAGAATTCAGGAAGGGAGACTGTGCTCCAACTCTAAAACCTTGTGTTGCAATTGGTTCGTTTAATATGTTTTGCTGGGAAACCCATGGAGAAGAGCGGCCAGAATTATTGATCCATTGTGGTTGTGGCACATTTGAAGACAGAGGTTGGGTTTGAGGCTGAGGCTGAGGGTGCTTGAGGACAAAGCCCTGATCGAATGCAAATGATGGATTTGGAAACTGCTGTAGTTGTTGTTGTTGTTGTTGTTGCTGCTGCTGCTGCTGTTCCAGATCAGGTAACGGTACCAAGAAAGGCTGTTGACTGTTACCAATCAACAGCACAAACTGTTGCAGTGACGTATAGCTGTATTCACCTTGTCTGCGAATGTTCAAGTCACCGGATAGATACCCATTGATATACCAATTATGCATCAGATCACCACTGAAAGGGCCCTGTTCAACCCCAGAAGGGTCCTTATAGAACCATTGGATTTGATTTGGTGGCAGCAGTTGCGGTTGCTGCTGCTGCTGCTGTGGACGAGCGATAATTCCTGGTGGTGCTATAGAGAATGCCTCTTTGTCCAAAAGGTTTGTTTGCAAAAACGGGCTTGAGATTGAGGCGCTGATACTTCCAGGACTGTGGGTTGAACTAATTCCGTTTATGATGCTCTGGAAGTCAATTGAAGAGCCAGCGTTGCCGTTCGTGCCCAATGACGACACAGAAGAAGAAGCCTTCTGAGTATGATTGCTTGGCCACTTAGAAAGGTCATTGGCCGCTGGTTTGCCAGTGGTGCCCTCAGAGGATTTTTTCAGCGTTTTACTCTGTAGCTGTTTATCATGATCAATCTGCTGCACTAAGGTTTTGATTGGATTTAACGACCGAAATGACTCCAAAGTTTCGGCATTTCCAGTCTTCATCTGGCTGAATATCTCGAACAATTCATCAACAGGATACTTCTGAGGATTGGGTTTAGAGAAACTGGAAGGTATAACATTGATATGGAATCCGTTATGGGCTGTAGTCTCGTGAGATCCGTTGTTCCACGAAGGTTTAGGCACAAGTTCCGGCAGTGATGTTCTTGAATCACTAGTCGATGATCTAGAAGGTTTTGGACGCATCCTTTGTAATGGTGTTAGCACAGAAAAAAAAATTGCATTGGTGATGATGATGATGGAGCTGTATGCTACTTACCAAGATGGGCCGAAAGCTAACGATGGGGC
Organism: Liangdongia quercuum; assembly: GCA_030579675.1. Lineage (NCBI taxonomy): Eukaryota > Fungi > Ascomycota > Saccharomycetes > Phaffomycetales > Wickerhamomycetaceae > Liangdongia > Liangdongia quercuum. The sequence continues at coordinate 26,232 of JAKTRK010000084.1, read as the reverse complement.
TTGAGTCATGATTGAGAAGTAAATGGCGATGCTATGCTATGCAATAAATAATGTGATAGGCAAAACTGTGTAATGCAAGATTCTATTTAACAGCCAACGCAATCAGGAAAGTCTTTAAGAAGTTTTGAATGAAATGAAACTTTTGAATTCAGCCTTCGAGTAGAATTTTTCAAAACTTTTCAAAATTTTTTAGTGTTTTTTTTTCCAGCATTGTATCTTTCGCGAATTAAAACTATGAAAGATATTCTGCACTTTGAGTCTCCAAGGCGGAAAGCTTGAAAGAGGTATATATTATATAGCAGTGGAGAAAGGAGGTGTGAACGAAGAGAAGATGGGCTAGAATGCATTTATCAACGTGATATAAGGCTAGCGTAGAACAGTGAGAGTCAATGTGGCACCAGGATCTATTGCTTACGAAGAGAAAGAGGGGGGGGAGCAGAGAAGTGCAAAAGACGTTGTATTACTTTATGTGTATAGGGATGGATATACCTGAGCCCTAGATGTTGTACTTTCTCTCCATCTCAGTGTGGAAGTCCAATGAAGTATGCTCTCCTTTGTAAATGTCTTCCCAATCGATGCTGGTATCCTTGTTGAGCAAGATGTCTCTGTGCACATTGCTGGCACCCCCAAGAGACTGGGGCACAAAGTCCGTGCTCTCCACAATCTTGAGCTCCATAGTTCTTTTTATCGGCTCAGCAGAGCCAAATATGCGTCTATACTGTTCGAGTTTGAGGTCTTGCTGTGTCTGGTCCCAGTTCTTAATACGGGACTCGAGTGGATGTCTGTTGTTTATCTGGGAGCTTATAGAGAGCGGGCCTTGTTCTGCTCTCAAAATATCCTGAAGGGCTGGAGCTGATGGGGCCCCTTCACCAAACTTAATGGTGTTGACGCTGGCGTGTTGTTTGTTCTCTGGGACTATTCTGAGCGACTTCAAAAAAAGGCAAATCGGGTTAGCTAAAGTCTCGAAAAAATAGGTTCCTGTGTTAGCTTCGTGTACTCACCATCTTCAATATTGCACTGCTTTGTTTCTCAACGACCAACTGGAAGGATACTCTCACTGCTTTGTTCCTGTGCTTTTGTTCTTCCTTTACCTGATACTTTATTTCTGGTGGCGATTCCAATTAGAGATGTTGCACCAACCGAAAAGTTCATTGATATAAACATCAAAACGTGAGAAGATGAAGATGAAGCTGAGGGAAATGGAGCTATAGAACGGAGGCGGAAGAGAGCAGCAGTGAGCTGTGACTAGTATTATAGAGCCTGCTGTAATGACTATGGCACACTCGCTGTATAAAAAACGGTACTCCGTTCATACACACCACAGCAAGGACACAACAACAGCCAAAATCAGTCCCAATCAGCTCTACATCGCTACTGCATCTTCAGACAAGACCATCCGGATCTTTGACCTCGAAAGCGGCCAATTTATAAGGAAACTCTCGTCACATACGAAAGGGATCTCAGACATAGTGTGGTCTCCTGACTCAGAACATCTGGCATCCGTATCTGATGATATGACCATTAGAATATGGAACGTTGAGTTTGCTGAGTGCCTCAAAGTGTTACATGGCCACACGTACCACGTTACGTGCTGTGAGTTTAATTACAAGGGGAATCTGCTCATAACAGGAAGTGCTGATGAAGCAGTCAGAATATGGGATGTCCAGAATGAGAAGTGCCTCAAGACGCTAAGTGCACATTCAGATCCAATTTCGTCAGTAGATTTGAGTTGGGACGGCACTATAATCGCGACAGCTAGTTATGATGGATTGATAAGACTCTTTGATACAGAATCAGGGCAGTGTTTGAAAACCTTGATATATGACAAGAGCGGGTCCTCATTTCCTGTTTCATATGTTCGATTCTCTCCAAATGGGTTATATCTGTTGGCCACCACCCTCGACAACACGATAAGATTATGGGACTATATGAACAACAAAGTCGTCAAAACGTTCCAATGCGAACAAAGCACGCTTGAAAAATACACATGCTCAACTAGGTTTATCACTGCATCAAAAGATCCACTGATGTAAGTTTGTGTTTCTGATTTTCAATGACCGAATTTTACTAACTATCTAGCTGCTCTGGCTCTGAAATAGGGAAGGTGTTCATCTGGGACTTACAGTCCAAAAAAATCATCGAAACTCTCGAAATAAGCTCATCACCTGTTTTACAGATCGATGTGTCTGGCACACTGTTGTGCTGTGTTACAGTAGATGGTGTTTTAAATCTATACGAACTATCTGAGAACTTTCAAGGATACGATAGCGATCGTACAAATACTGATTGAGTGGTTTACTAATCATCGGTGACAAACCAGAAAATCTTGTGTTATTTTCTCAAAACTTTGTTAGAAATCTCCAATAATTGGGGATTGATCTCATCCTGTTTTGCATCTTGAGTTTCTTGAGCGTTGGTTATTATTCCAGATATGTACTTTGCATTGTTCAAAACAGCCCTCGAGGCATTATCGTTGCCATCGATTGAATCAATAGCCGTCAACAATGTCAGCAATCCATTAGAAAAATCTGCATTCAGCATTAATTCAGAGTCGCATTGTATTAGCACACCGACAGTTTTAGTAAGTTCAAATAAATAGCTCAATGACAAGTTGTTACTGTTGAATTTGAAGACTCGCGCAACAAATTTGGAATAATATTCACATTCTCTGAATCCGTAAATTGCTAGCTTGTTCAAAATCAAAAATATAATCAGATTTGAATCATAACTTTTCTCCAAAGAGTCCAAGATCTCAAGTAAGTCACTATTTACGATCTTCTCGAACTGCTCTTTATCCATCAAAACAACAATTTTTTTCAAAACAGCGTTCAACAAGGGTGTAAAATTTGAATAATATCTGCTATTTCGCACCGTAGCCTCAATAAGCAATCTAAAATTCTTATAATGGGCCTCCTCAAGTAACAAACTAGCAGTCTCTAAACTGATAACCATTTTCAACAAATGCAAAATCCCTTGAAAGAGAACAGGATCGACAAGAAACTGGTATTTATCCAATACATTGGAGATCAAGTTTGGAGACTTTTCGAGTATTGAATCTCTATCTGAAGATGAGGTTATTGAATTCCCGACTACCAACATCGAGGATGCTAAGACGTATCCATTCTGTTCCTTTTGGTCGCTGATTCTCGGTAGTGAGTATTCTAAAGTGTTGTTGCGACATGTAACATTTGAGGATACATTACCAATAGATGCAAACACTCTTCTTTGTACTGACAGTTTATTGGGAAACTCTTTATTGAAAAGCTTTTCTAAGAGATCAAACTGTTTAGTTTGCAGTTCTAGTTCAAAAGCTCTATCGGAGAAATCATAGGTTGGGTTAGAGGTGAGTAGTTCTAAAACTTGTGTTGTGTTATTTGCAATCTCTGCAAATTCGTCTTCATCTCCGAATGACGACGAGCCTTGTTCATTTAAAATATTGTCCAAAAGATTTATGATTGAAAGGATGTAGGAAGCTTTTGGCTTGTAGGATTCGTAACTTAAAATGTCAACAAGTAAATCAACAACAATATACTTATCATTCGATGATTCTAGAAATTCCAAAATCTTTGGTGATATAACAGAGACTTTTGAAGCCGCCTGGGTATTGTCAAGAACCAGATTCTTCAACAGAATAATTAGCTTGGTATTAATTTCCGAATCTTTGCACACCTTTAGGGAAATACCTACTCTCTCAATGAACTGTGAATTACCAGATACAATTTTTCTATTCTCATCATTATCTGCAATCCCGTTAGCCAAAACCCGAATCAGTTCAGCTAGCAGCTCTCTATATCCTGCATCGCTCCAATGCTGGAGTAGAAAATCTGCACAATCAACAAGCTTTAACAAATTGTCCTTGATTAACCTATCATCTCTGGTTCGAGGATCTCTTAGTAATACGGCTAGTTGATCCAACAGCTGCACATAGCTATCTTTGTACACCGTCGTCGCATCAAGGGTTTTCTCCAAACAGCTATGTACAAACGTACTCAATCCAAACAGAGTACTCTCTAGATCCATTCTCCCTCCCTAGACAAGATACCAGCCCCTCACATCTCGTCTATTTTACCGAGTTTTCTTGAATCGATATTTTTCTCGATGTTTATTAGTCTGCTGCCCAAACCGCAACTTTTCCATGAAATTCTTGGATTTTAAAACATCAAGGTTTGTTTGAGAGATTGAGAGAGATAAATAATCAAAAAATCTGCTAATATTTCGGTTCAGCTAGAATTGAAGCCTACCACTTTAGCAAAGCTTTTCAGCTGTCAGTCATTCTATAGCGTTTCGGCTCAGAAGACACGCGCTCACGGACCCTGATTGGATCAACTAAATTGTTCAAAAAAGTTTTATAGGAGGTTTCACTATCGATCTAGCATGGTAAATTCCGAAGAGAGGAGTATATTTTCGCCGCATGCATCACCATCTCTCATATCAAAGATGAAGAATTCCACGACGAAATCCAAACTGTCGTTAGCGTTTCAGAATGCCGCAGAAAATCAATCCAATGGCTCACCACTGCTACGGAAACTGGACATGAATTTCCAGCAGGGTACTGATGTCAATGCTGAGGTGAATGCCGATGCAGACGAATCAGACTCAGGATCCGAATCAGAGACGGATCCTGAGAAACTGAAGAACGAAGAAGACCCTGAAGACTATAAGAAAGGTGGGTATCATCCTGCATATATTGGTGAAACTTACAAAGACGGAAGATATTCCTTGGTCCGAAAGCTGGGCTGGGGCCATTTCAGTACTGTTTGGCTAGCAAGGGACAATGAGAAAAACATTCATGTTGCGGTCAAGATTGTAAGATCTGCAAACCATTACACTGAGACAGCATTAGATGAAATCAAGCTGTTGAAACAAGTTAGCTGCAATGATCTAACGCACCGGGGGAAAAAACATGTAATTGCATTTTTAGACTCTTTCACTCATGAGGGACCCAATGGCTCTCATGTTATAATGGTGTTTGAAGTTTTGGGCGAAAATTTACTAGGATTAATCAGAAGATACAAGCATAAGGGGATCCCAGTGATTTACGTCAAACAAATTGCTAAACAGATGCTATTGGCTTTGGACTATTTACACAGGGAGGTTGGTGTGATCCATACAGATATAAAACCAGAGAATGTGCTAATAGAAATCGGTGATGTTGAGCATATTGTTAAAATGGTTGAGCATTTAGAGAATGCTGCCAAGCATCAAAAGAGATTAGAGAGGAGAAGATCGAGATTATCAATATCAGGAACCGCTTCAAACAGTAATGACTCTACACCTTCTCGGAAAACTATTTCTAGAAATGGAAGACGATCAAGAAGGCATACTTTGATAACAGGCTCTCAGCCATTACCATCACCAATAAGTTCTGGTCAACTTTTCGAGAACTCCTTCAAGAACCCTTCGTCACCCCTAAAGTCTAACAATACCAAATCAGACCAGGTTGCTAATTCATTATCCTCGATGTCCATCTCTGCAGAAAACAATAATGACGATATACTGGAGCCAAAAGATGAATTGGCCTCGGTTCCAACATCCTCTGAAACGAACAATACAATTGACTCCCCATATATTGATGAACATATAATAAGCGTCAAGATTGCAGATCTTGGTAATGCATGCTGGTTTGATGAGCACTTCACAGACGACATTCAGACACGGCAGTACAGGGCCCCAGAAGTAATACTAGGAGCCAAATGGGGATGTTCTGCTGATGTCTGGTCCTTAGCTTGTATGATATTCGAGCTCTTGACAGGTGACTATCTGTTCGATCCGCTTCAAGGACACAGCTATACTAAAGATGATGATCATATTGCACAGATAATCGAGCTTTTGGGGAAGTTTCCCTCCAATCTAATGAAGGAAGGGAAGTACACTAGAGAGTTTTTCAATTCAAGAGGTGAACTGAGAAATATCTCCAAGCTAAAACCATGGGGATTGAAAGATGTTCTAATTGACAAGTACAAATACAATGAAAACGATGCATACGAGATCTCTAGTTTCCTCTTACCAATGTTGTGCATCACTCCAGAGAGGAGAGCAGATGCTGGTGGGCTAGTAAATCACCCTTGGTTGGCCGATGCAATCGGCTTGGAGAATGTTGTTCTTGAGCGCCCATTGTGCGGAACGGGGAGCGATATACCTGGATGGTGTAAAGAGATAAAAGGCCATTCCAAACACTGATGACTGTTGAGAGCATGGGAGCTGATCAGAATGTATTATTATTGTTATTACTACTTCATAATTCAATCAACGTGGTTATTACTATTTATCTGTAGGGGCTGGAACAACTGTCTCACCATTATAGCTTCGACTTTTGTAGGATAGAGTCTACAATTTTGCCCACCTTGTCAGCTATACCATATGAAAGCTCGTATCCCATACCACCACAGCCGTAAGCATGGACAACAGAGTGACCACTTCCAACCTTTTCATTTTCAAGCCTGATGCCACCTTTACGTGCAGGTCTGAAACCAACGTTGACCTTTTTGACATCAAGCTTACCGTCCAAAAAGAGTTCTGGATAGAGTCTTTTTCCACGTTCAATCAACTCAGCAGTGTCTTCGTCCCGTGGGGTCGGATCTAAGTCTCCAATCTGCTTTGTACCTCCCAGAATAAAACCTCCGTCTAAAGGTCTGCGTATCACAAAGGTCCATTTGCCTGTTCTATCTTGGTGCGTTACTGTCTTGTGCTCATAAGGCGTACCTTGAGGAGCCCGCACCAGCAGAGTTTGTCCACGTATTAAATAACCCTCAGGATCGTAGCCACCAGCCCATTGGAGACCTCTACCTGTGGCGTTCACTAGTAAGCTACCAGGGAAGAGTTGTGCTGCTTGCTCCAGCGAGACAAGCTCTGCCCGCACGAACTCCACGCCAAGACGGAACTCAAGACGTCTTGCAAGGTACTGCAAGTAGGCTGGAGAGTTGAGCACCCAAGTTTGGTAACGCGCACCAAAGGCAACGCCATCTGGGAGCTCTGATCGTGGGATCTCTTGAAGTTGGTCAATCTCCTCTGTGTATCCTCTTGCATGGAGAGAATAGATGCCTTGATCTTCTAAATAGTCAATACCTTCGATGAACCGCACTGAAGACTCCGGTTCTTCGACCGAAAGCTTCTTGAAAAACCTCTGTGTGACTCTGGTTAATTGAGACTCTTCGAAGTCTTTCTGGGTTTTGCTAGGGAATGGCCTGAAGTGCGCTCCTGCCCATGGTGAAGTGTACTTCGAGCTTAACGGATCCGATGGGAAATGGGATGCCACTAACTTCACCCTATATCCTTTCTCAGCCAGAACGAGTGCAGCAGAGAGTCCTACAACTCCTGCACCAACAACAGTTACGTCTGAGCCGTTCATTGGGATGGAGACAATATACGAAACTTCTCTTTTTAGAGGTAGGTCGACGTCTTGTCCAGCTTTACGAGCCATCTATTATATAATAATACCTATATTGCGTGCTCCCACGAATTCACAGCTCTACATCGTTCGATAACTATTCGTAGCTATAAGTTTATTTATTTAGCGGATAATTAATTAAACAATGAAACAAAATGGCTCTATACACCCCGATTATTCGATATCAAGATCTCCTTCTGTATCAACTTGAGGCTCCTCTTTTGGCTCCTCATTCTTCTGGTCTTTCAATTTTTGAGAGAATTTTTGATACTCTTCGGCTTCCTTCTTAGCTCTGGCTGCTTCCTTCTTTTCGTTTTCAGATTGCAAGTATCTACCCTTTATCAAGTTACCCTTAGAAGCCAATTCTTCATATTTGGCAGTGAACACTGCGAGCGAAGAATCTTCATGGTCGTATAACCAGTCTTCGGCTTTTAACAACAAGTCTTGTAAATCACTCTTTTCTTTCTCAGAGACGAATGGCGCATATATGTCATCCAATTTACCTCTGAGGTCATAGATATATTCTTCGATTTCGTTTCTTCTGTTTTGAATCTTGAAAACTAAATCATCACCAGCAGTCAACTGACCTTCTTTCTCAAAGTATTCATCCAAAACTTTCTGTGGTAAAGAGGAATCGTGGGTGATAACAGTTAGGTCATCCTTTTTAACTGTCTTCTTCACTTTCTTGTATTCTGGTTCGTAGTCTTCTGGTTTCTCGCCTTCACCAGCCCATGGAATTTCCTCATCGACTTCGATTTCTTCAACGGTGTATGCAGATTCGACACTGTAAAATCCTGATTCGTTGTTTCTTAATTTAGCTTTGACAGAGATGGTGCTTTCACCTTCTGCTGGTTTAACACCAATGATATCCCATGATGAAATTTCGACTTTGGTACCTGCTGGTAATTCTTCTGGGTTGCTGTATTTAGCAACGATTTTGAAGTCTCCTGTACGTTCCAAAGTGATGGCTTTTGTTGATGGGAATGCTGAGCCTACTGGGAAGACCTCTAGTTCAGTGTCATCATCATCAACTTGTTGATCCCAACTGTAAGAGACGGAGTATGGGTTGACATCCGTAAACTTATATGGACGGACTCTTAAAGTTGGAGAGTGAATAGCACAGATGAAAGTTGCACCTCTAGCGATAGCTTCATCTTGATTCAAATGGAATGACAATGGTTTATTAAAGATTTCAGAGAGACGCTCCTTCAAAGATGGAACTCTTGAGCCACCACCAATGACCTCAACGTACTGAATATCCTCCAATTTCAAGCCAGACTGTTTCAGAGCCTCAGTGACTGGTTTCTCAATGCGCTCTAACAATGGGGCAACTAACTCTTCTAATTTCTCTCTAGTCAATGACGAACTGAAATCAATGTCGTTGATAACGGACTCAACGTTGAAAGGGGCCTGTGAATTTGCAGATAAAACTTTCTTTAATTTCTCAGCTGAGGCCAAAATACGAGAGAACGATTTTGGGTTTGAGCGAACATCAACTTTATGTTTAGCATCCAATTCATCAGCGAAATAATTGGCAATAGCATAATCAAAATCTCTACCTCCGAAATATTTATCATATGCAGAACCCAAAACTTTCAATTCACCTTTCTTTAGTGAGGCAATAGTGACGCTGTAAGAAGAGTGACCAATGTCGACAAAGGCATAGTTCGTGAATTCATCTTCTGGGAAATCTGTTTTGAAAACACCAAAACCAACAGCTGCGGCGGTCAATTCGTTGACAACTCTGACTGGGTTCAAGTTTGCAATCTTAGCTGCATCAACAATAGCATGACGCTGTACTTGGGAGTACCATACTGGAACAGCAATCACAACATCTGTTATTTTAGCTTTAGTTTCTTTGGCAACAGTGTCTCTGACTTTGTTGAAATACATAGCAGCAAGTTGAGTGGATGTGAAAGATTCGGTCTTTCCCAAAAACTTGACTTTGGCACCAACTTTGCCGTCAACATCAACCAATTCAGTAGTGAGAAATCCAGCTTCCTTTTTCACATCTGGATGGTCATAATCTAAACCAACAATTCTCTTAATGTTATCAACGGTGTTCTTGATGTTGGAAGTTTGCTGTGATTTACCAGTTTCACCTATGAAACGGTTCTTGTGTCCGAATCCGACTAATGATGGTGTTGAACGGTTGGAAACCTCATTGACAACGACATCAATTCCTCTGTTACGAGCAACCGCAACAACTGAGCTGTGATTACCAAAATCTAATCCAAATGGGGCACTCATGACAATATGATCTATCGACTCTATCAATCAATATGCGACACAGCAACAAGTATCTTGACTGAACTAGAATTACAAATGTAGCCTCCAACTCGTTAAGCACGTCTTTTATTTTTTTTTATATGTTGGCGCTTGAAAAATTTCTGGAAAAAACTAACCGGGTAATTCGAAGATTCTAGATAAATCTCCTCCAGTTTAGGATAGTTTCCTAATATGGCTATTTAATTTTATTTATTTTTGTGGGCACTTCATGTTAGGCACCACATTAGGCTTCGCTTCACTATACAGCATTTTAGGTAAGTAACTAAACACTTTCCCTTATTATCGTCAGAATGGTCTGCCATCCTGGCTGCTCGAGCAGCTTGTATGCATCCTCGAGTTTGTGTCCAGTCGCCGCTTTCACCACCAGTTTTTCCTCCTCCTTGGAGAGGATATCGAGCGAGAATAAATAAGTCAAGAGATGGAAATCAGATATGGAACTGACAATATCTTTGGAATCATCTGTTTGCAGTTGATTTTTGACTGCCAACAAGTCCTGTGAAACACCTGCAGCTTGGCGGTTTTCAATTGGAAAACTATGTGACTTAAATACTGGATTTGGTTCTTGCGGGAACCCATGACTTAATGTTACTAATAAATAATCCACTGGGAATGCAGGTTTGGCGTTCTCCTTGATGACCAGCTTATACTCGTTCACTTTATTATAGAAAATATCTGGAACATATCTTTCGTCGTTGGTTTCATTGATGTATGCTAAAGAAGGATGAGTGGAACCTGTAATCATATCAGCAACTACTAGACCTTCAGCTCCTTCTGAAACTTGATAGGAAGATATATCAATTTCTCCTTCTAGATTTCCAGAGATAACACAGGTGACAAACTTTGAAGAGAATTTACCTGACTGTGAAAATTTACAGAGATTTGGATACCTCTTCTGCAGCTTTGCTGAAAAAATAACTTCTAGCGAGGATAAGAAGAAGGAATCCTTGTGTCTCTTACACAGCACCGTACCATCTCCACTTCCTGCATCTGTCAAATCGGTAAATATTATTCCAACTTTGGTTAATCCACATTCGTGTGCTATGAAATCTATCCTCTCTTCATCTTCCCAGGGCAGCCCTAATGTAAGCCCGTCATTTTCTCCATGCTGGCCTGGCTCGTAAATAGCTTCAACAACAGCCTTGATACCCAAAGGAACTTTTTCATATTTTTGATAAGTTCCGTATAGAAAACCGATTCTTTGTACACCGGTTTTTCTCCAGCTTTCAATAAATGCATTAACTATATCAAAACTCGCAAATTCAACATGATCAACCATTCTAAATTCTTGCTGTTGTAGTGTTATTGCAGAAGGTTGGCATTTGGAGCAGATTCCCTTTGGCCATGGCTCATGACCTCCATTGCAGTGCTTGTTTATGGCAAAATTGGATTCCGATAACGGTGCAATATATGATGATCCGTTGGATTTATTTGTAGACTGGTTCACTTCTTTCAGGTAGGCATGGAAAGACGTATGCTTGATTGAATTCTCTTCACGATAACCCTTATCCCAAGGTGGCAAGGGTGAACAATATTCACACATACCTTTATCCGAATGTCTGCAGAGTTTGCTTCGTGGTCTTGGAATTAGACCAGTTTCCTTTTCAAGCTCTTTATCAATAGCCAGTTCTTGTACTGTATTCGGGTTGATGACTTGAGGAATCGGTACAAACTGTATACTTTTGCTATTGTCACTCTCTTCTACCGATTTTGTCTCTTGTTTGGGCTCATTGCTTTCAAAGTTCAAGAACAATAGTTCGCCATTATTAAAACCCAGTTCATCGGACGTTTTACCAGCAAGGGTTAGAATTGAATGGAAATTTCCATTTGGCTTGTCGGAAATTGACACACTACTCATGTTCGCATTGTGCAACTTGTCCTGCAGTTGTTCAATTACCTTCAGAAAATCACTCGAAGAGTTGGTTGAGATTCTCAACATTCCATCTTTGGACCTGAATCTCAAAACCTGCAAATAAAGAATAAGTATTAGAAGCACGTATTTTAAGTCAAGACAGAAGCTGCCTGTATTGGAAACTTACCAAGTCACCCATTGTCACCGCACTTATGTTCTCCTCGCTGATGCTTCTGAACTGCTTCAACAGCCTTATTTGTATTTTGCCATCAAAAGTACATCGAACGGTAAGAGAAGCAGGGAGTGCTCCTACCATAAGATACGAGATAGTACTTTAATTATAAGCTGCTAATGAAGTAGAATTCAAGAAATAGGCATATTTTAGTAGGGCTTGGCTCTGAAAACTCACTCTAGACCCTACATTCATTAAAGTCATTACTCATGGATAAGTAAAATAATTTATTCTATTTTGTTTCAAAGATTGTCAGGTCATTTGATTTGAATTGGGTTAGCGTAGCGTTAAATTCAGCTGATGCTGTAGTTTGCGCGTCTATATATCAAAGTTCTACTCACTTCAAGTTCAGTTTTTCGTAGTTTGCCTTGTTTTTTTGTAGCTTTTGCTCAAACTCTTCTTTGGTCTCGTCACTCCGCCATCTATATCCGTGAGCGACATGGTCTTCAGGAACAAATGATTTACCTTTAACCCCAAAGATGTTTTCTCTAAATGTTCCTCCAGGAACCGCATAATCCTCCCATAATAAGCCTCTCCGCTTCAACTCAGGCACCAAAAGCTCAACAATATCCTCGAACCCCTCTGGGAAGTGGGCACCAACTAAATTAAACCCATCGAGTCCAGCAATATCGACGTACTTTTCAATCTCATCTGCCACCTCTTGAGGGGTTCCGATAAATAATCTTTTTCTTTCAGTACCGACACCAATTTGTTGGGTTAGTTGCTTTCTAGTTCTCTTGCTCTCAGTGATATATGTCTTGACTGCTGAATACATAGCTTCAGTCTTTTCATCTGCAACTAAGTCTTGATCTTCGTTAAATTTGGAGAAATCAATACCTGTCCATCCAGACAACAGTGCTAGTTTTCCTTCTGTATCATGATATTTCAAAGATTCATAAAACTTAGCTTCTGCTTCTTCATGAGTTTTCCCCAAAATGATTTGCGTACCAGTAATGAACTTGAGATGTTCGCGAGCTCTACCATACTTGTTGATTGCAATAGCACGAATACTATCAACAGACTTTTTGAGTTCCTCTGCTGAAAATCCCATCAAGAAGACTACTTCCGCATTTTTAGCGGCAAAGTCCTGGCCTCTAGGTGAGGTTCCAGCCTGTAATAATACCGGTAATCTCTGAGGAGAAGGTTCAGTAACGAAAGGGCCCGGGACGTGATAAAACTCGCCCTCATGGTTAATTTCTCTTATGCGAGATGGCTCAGCATAAGTTCGAGTCTCCTTATTTATAACAACAGCATCGTCTCTCCAAGAAGACAGTAATAGCTCATAAATCGTTTCGAGATAATCTTCAGCCTTATCGTACCTTTTGTCATGTGGAGGCAACTTTCCTTCGTCTAACAAATTTCTTGCAGCACTTTGCAAATAGGAAGTCACAATATTCCAGCCAATTCTTCCTTTACTCAAGTGATCTAAGGTTGCAAGTCTTCGAGCAAACAAGTATGGTGGTTCAGCAATTGTACTGAAAGTCACACCGAAAGATACTGTTTCTGTAGTAGCTGCCATTGCAGATACAAAGGCACTTGGATCGACTAGTGGGAATTGCGCGCCTGATCTTGCCACAGCATCGATATTGTGCGGGCCATTATAGACATCGTAGGGTCCTAGGACATCTGCAATGAAAATAGCGTTAAACTTGGCCTTTTCTGCCAACTTTGCAAGCTTGAGCCAGTAATCGAGGTCTTTATAATGGCTATTCTCATCTCCTGGTTTTGCCCAATTGGCAGGATGCATATGAGATGGGCATGGCATAACCATCATGTTGAAAATCAGCGGGTTCCTTTTGGTCTTTTGCTTCTTGTGTGAAGTCATTTTTGCTTTACTGTGTTATGGCTTCAAGAAGTCGTTAGTTATCTTGGTTCTTTCGAAATTCGAAATAAGGTACTCTTTTCTACTCCACTCATAATCTGGAGTGGGCTAAGATGCATGATATGCCACCGCTCGATGAGAAGGGCGGTGGATGTTTTCAGTCCGCTAAATCTTGAGTGAATTGCATCACCGTTTGTTAAGTTGTCTCCACAGTTAGCGAACTTCATCCAAATCTGGGACACATAAGCGCACATAACAGCATAAAAATGCACACTGAAATGACGACGCCGCTAGATTATCTCAAAATGACGAGCAAGACGTAAGATTGTTAGAGCATCGGGCTATTTTGCGCTGAGCTATTTTAGTCTTTACAGCGACGATATATCAGAATAGGCTTGAGGTCGCTGTACAGCAAATTGGGTAGGGTCCGTTCAGACGAACAGCTCTCTAGCTTTTAAAGAACTGTAAATCCATAGATAAGTTAGCCGACATAATGCGTGTACTCTCAGCTCCTTACAAAAAGCAATAAGTACAATGACTACTAGTAAATTTCAAAGAGTATACAGGGCTACGTACACTCAAGCTATCATCATTGGGACGTTGTCATTCATTCAGCCGGGGATATGGTCAGCCATTTCTAATCTCGGTGCTGGTGGACTTCAAACGGTTTCAACCTCAAATACAGCAAATTCTGTTCTATTTGCAGTCATGTTTGTATTCTCGCCAATCTTCTCCATTCTGATCAACAAGATCGGTATTAAACCTATTGTATCAGTGGGATGTGTTGGTTACACACTTTGGTCTGCTGGATTGTACCTTAACTCTAAGGATGGTACCCAATGGTTAATCATGTTTGGTGCTGCTATTTGTGGTATCTCTGCTGCTGCTTTCTGGACTGCTGAAGGAACCGTTGCTATTCTATATCCTGATGATAATTCTAGAGGTATGTTCATAGGTACTTGGCAATTGATCAACAAAGTGGGGAGTTTGATATCTGGTGCAATTACACTGGCTCTGAATCACAACTCTAGTCATGCTGGATCCGTGTCGTTAAATACATATGTGGTACTATTGTCGATCCAATGTATCGGATTACCGATATCATTCTTGTTGTCACCACCAGAGAAACTTATTAGAGCTGATGGGAGAAAGCTTAAGCGCATTCAGACCGAGGAAACTTGGAAAGAGAGAATCGCTTCCTTCACCAGAATTCTGCTCAAAAAAGAGGTGATGTGTTTAATCCCGTTATTTCTCTCTAATATTTGGTTCAACGCCTGGCAGTCAAATTATATGACCCATCACTTCTCTGTCAGAGTGAGAGCATTGAATTCGCTTCTAAGTGCATTCATTCCTGGTGCCACCGATATCATTGCTGGCTATTTCCTTGACCTCAAAAGCATAAAGAAATCCACCAAAGTTAGGATATCTTGGTTAGTCACAGTGATCTTCATGTTTGGCTTTTTCATTTATTCAATAATTATCCAGCATGAGTTTGATGTGAATCCAGAAAAAGGGATCGACTGGTCAGGTAATCCAAGATACGCAAGAGCTTTTGTTCCATTCCAAGTTTTCAAAATCTCTGGTGAATTGATTTTCAACTGGGCCATCTGGATTCTTGGAGAGTACCACTTCAAGCCTTCTGAGATTTCAGCTGTTAGTGGGATCCTGAGATCTTTTGAGTCACTTGGTAAATGTATGGCCTTTGTCGTTGGTACCGTGAATAAGCAAGATATGGTTAGCTTAGCAGTTTCCTTTGGTATATTCGGACTTTCTATTCCTTCCGTTACCTATTCGGTGCTGCAAGTCGACGACTTGGAAGATCGCAAGAAGTTCGACACTAGTGATGAAGAGGATAAAGTGAATGAGTCTCAAGAGGAGGAGTTCAAAGATGAAGATGACAAACTTGCAAAGAGAAATTTTGTCGAAAAAGTCGATTCCCTCTGAAGCCCTTTGTCAATAAAACCTGGGACATTTAGATTTATTTTATTCAATTGCGCGCTAAACATCCTATGCCTTGTAGTTCAGCAAGAGCCCTATATAATCCAGTAATAATACCAAGTTGGAGTAAGTTACTATATCTTTTGTGTCCTTACCGATATATTACCATATCTGTCATTTGACATCCGAACATCGGCTTTTTGCAGAATGACTTTGTTTTTACTAGAAGCATGCTAAGGGAAATATATCTTGAATACTGAAATCTAGTCGCCAAAGTCGCTTTGTGACAATGATTAGAACGTGTTCAAGAGGCGTGGTGCAACAAGCATATTTCATAAGGAGCATGCAGAGATGCATATCTTTTTCGAGGGGTAAGTATTCAACTTTTAGGTTATACGATGCATTTTGTAAGATTAATGCCTTTTTAGTGTTGAATACCTCTACAATAAAACCAGGAGAGACCACCGAACCACTTACGTTCCAGGGTAATACGAATATACATGGCTCAGATGAGGAAAGAATGGGAACAGTTTTCGGTGCTCGTCTTAAAGGCGGAGCCCGTGAGTCCTCCTCAAGAAGAGAAGCTCGTGAACCAAGAAGAATAGCTGGTGTTTTGGTTCCTGATAAACCTTCAGAACCTCACAACTGTTGCATGTCCGGCTGTGTGAACTGTGTGTGGGAGCAATACAACGATGATTTTAGAGAATGGCGGCAGCTGCGTAAAGAAGCAGCGGCAAGACTAAACAAGAGTGATGAAATATGGCCTGCAGATTTCCATCCTCCTTTGAAAGAACTAGAGATGAAGAATGTACCACGAGAATTGAAAAAGGAGAAACTTAAGATGACCAACAGGAAAAGAATTTCTAGCTCTGCATATTTTCCTTCAAATCCAAACAAAAAACAAGGAGCAGTAAATGCAAGGAAAGTTGTACCGGAGTTGAACCAGCCGTCTAGTATTAGTGATGAGGACGATGCCTGGAAGGACGTTCCTGTCAGCTTCAAAGTGTTTGCTGAAACAGAGAGAAAAATGAAACAAAGGAAATTAGAGAAACAAAGGAAAAAGCGCGAGCAAGAAGCTGCTGCTGCTGCATCGGAGCCGGGTGCTAGTGGTTCCAACGCATCAAAGAATGCGACGGTCTAGATAGCATAAGGCTCGATTTATTTATTGTTTCTTTTTTTTTTGGTTGGGTGCTTTCATCGATTATTATTTATTAGACTACAAACTTTATGATGCTCCGTTATACTCGTTTCTTTTTTGCAACTGGTCGACATAATACTAGATGCTCACAAGATTTAAAACACAAGAGATAAAATAATTTCATATATAAAACAGACAAATATACAACAGCACATTCAAATAAAACTTCAAACAGCAAGTAGACGAAGCGTTGATAAGAAAGAGGTAGTAAACAGTTTTGAAGTGAAAGTAAATATTGAAATAGAGTACAATGTAGCCCCGATTGTGATACTCAAATGAGGTAAGTGATTAGAGAAAATAGTACAAAGATTCCACCAAGCGTAGGTTTGTTTGCTCCAGAACCAGCTGCATTACCTTTCGAAGATGAAGAAGCCGATGAAGAAGCAGTTGGTGATGAAGATGGTGAAGCCTCGTGTGAAGTCACTTTGATGGAGGAGCTTGAAGCAGTAGCACTAGGTGCAACTTTTGATGAGGCAGTAGTAACACCAGTTTGCGAATTAACTTCATTAGATTTATCAAAAGTGACTGTCGCATCAGAGATTTCTTCGGAGGATGTATCATAGATGGTGTAGTTTGAAGCTTTTGCGGCAACATCGACGAGTTCGCCAATATTTGTTGCATCAACACCATTTTCGATGAGGTCAGTGATATCGCTTGGTTGATCAGGAAGCGTGAAGTTTGCTCCAAAGGCTTCATAAATATTGGTTACTAGATCAGCATCACAGGTGATAATATCGGGTTCGTCAACATCCGTTTCTGATTCTGTTGGAGTCGATACATTGGTATACTGATCCTTCAAGTTAACAAAATCCTGCAAAAGAGTGACTGATCCGGACGAGTCAACCTCAACAACCCCATAGTTAGCAGCTTCTTCGGTATATTCATAGACCAATCCACCGGAAAAGGTGTTGACTAAACCTTTAAATAATCCTTCGCTAACCTCGTCGAAAGTCCTTGGTGAGTTAGTGTTGCAGCCAAATTCCGAGAAAAGCAGTGGGATAGTGGTGTTACTCATCGTATCATTTATGGTTTGGTAACCAGAAGTACTCCAATCTGACGTACCTGAACACCATTCATAAGTGTTCAAGCCGAAAAAATCAGATCTTGAGTCATCGTCCTCATCCCCATCGATGTTACATTGAAGATACTCATAAGTAGCCCGTCTCAGCTCTATGTTGTCAGCTGCTGCATATCCCACTGGTATGGTTCTATTGGAATGCTTTGCAATGTATTGCTTCATATCTCTCTGGACGGCTCTGACATAATTTGGAGTGATCTCAGCGTAGTTTTCGTCGTCGTTGATAACCTCATTACCAGAGATGAATCCTAAAACATTAGGATAGTTTTTGAACGCTTCGATGAACTTGAAAACTCGAGTCAGGTAGTAAGAGTTATATGTAGATGCAGGGTCGGCTCTATTTAAACTCTCCCCGTCATCTCCAGAATTGACATCCAATAACAAATAAATACCAGCGTCGTTCAAGATGCTTACACATTCATCGTGATTGACATCTGGGTTTAACGTGTAAATTCTCAAAGTGTTGATACCCAGTTGTTGGAAAATATAAGCATCTCTGTAACATTTCTCAGTGTCCGACAATGCGTCCTCACCGCTTGATGAGTCGTAACCAGAGGAACCACCTGGTTGGTAATCCAATCCTTTGATGAAGAATGTCTCGCCTGCTACAGATCCATCCGCGTTTGGCTTAATGAATCTTTTTCCCTTGATTGTGATTGGTATTAAAGCTTGTGTCAGACAAACAAAAGTGACAAGCGCGTTGAGGAATCTGAAAGTAAACATCGGGCTTAGAACTTGAATCAGTATTTATGAAGCAAAAAGCTAGTTTTGAAATGTTGAAGTTCGACTTGAGAAGTTCAGGACTGCTGTTGGAAATGAGTGACTTAAGTTGAGTATGACGGGAGCAGTCCTTTTTGCACGTTTTCTGGTGTTAGTGAGACGTTTAAACAGATCTCTTCGAAAAAAAGTGATACCCTTTTGTTTACAGTTCTCTGTTTTATTTTTTTTTTTTTTTAGATGGCGCGTGGGTGAGGGGGGAATTACAAAGAAATGAAAAACTACATTGAAAGAGGAGACCCGCTAAATTGAAAGGCCGGCATTTATTTCCTAGCAAAGAACACTAGTTTCTTTCATAAGAATCACATAGTCCTTCCTTTCGACATGCCATCATAATGAGACCTAATCGACGTTACTGAGAACTTTTCGATACGTTCTCACTTGCAAAAGTAAGTAAGAGACAAAAAGAAAAAATGGTCCCTAGCAGGATCGAACTGCTGATCTTGGCGTTATTAGCACCACGCCTTAACCAACTGGGCCAAGGGACCTTTTATACATTGGTGAACTATTGAAAAAAAATACGAAATACAATGCTAAAGTGGATGTATCGCTGACCTATTAGGCGACGACCAAGAGGAATGATGACTCTAAAAGAATATCAATGAAATATTGTGATAGTGCCGACATCAGTTACAACCTACTACTGACTAGTTGATAGGATATATATATATCTAAGAGCTAGTGATACATAACAGGAATCCAAGACGACTTTGGGTTCACTGCATAGTCACTGTCCTCGCCTTTCTTCTCAAACCGATAAACCTATAATCTTCCCAATGAGTAACATAGAGAGCTCTTGGGGCGTTTGTACTACAACAGCAGATCCTGTATCTCACTGCTGAATATTCTCTATAGCTCTTGCGAGATACATATATCCAATACGTATTTGTTTAAATTTGTATGCGCAACAATTCAAGAGGGAAGTCTCAAGTCAAAATCTCTAACAGGAGGTTGTTGATAAAGAGTCCAGCAACTGACCATTCTACGAGATTTACTGCTGCGCTTTTTTTTAAACTTTAGAGCCCTAATAGATCTATTGCACACGGAATTTTCATCAAAAAACTAGAATTTCCATCAGTCTTTCATCAACTTATTGAAAGGTTTGCAAGGCATTTTATTGAAAAACACCGCTGTAATTATAGAAATCGGAGATATACTACTGCACACTTTTAGACCTGCTTTTCACCTGTTCAAAGTGCATGGATATAGTACATGGATACGGTAGATGGGGCTGGGTATTATAGAACCTGATTACGATGGTGAAATTACTGGCACATTTGAGATGATGTCGTCAGCAACAGGCGAGTCAATAGGTGCAGCATCAACAACATTGGCTGAATCGAAAGACGACGGCGTCAAGAAAACAAAAAAGGGGATAATACTAAATCCACAACCCCATGACAACCCTAATGATCCTCTGAATTGGCCCATTTGGAAAAGAGACCTTTCTTTATTAGTGCTAGGATGGCACTGCTTTGTTGGGGGCGGCCAGTCTTCTATGTTAGCAGCTGGAATGACAGAGATGAAGCAAGATTTTAAAGTCTCTGCTTCCGTGTTGACGTACCTTGTTGGTGGATTTATGCTCTCGTTAGGATTTGGTGCATTATTTGCATCTCCGACCGCTATATTGTTTGGTAAAAGAATTGTCTACATATTTGGCATTGCATTGTTTTTAGGTGGCTCGATTTGGGGTGGTGTTGCAAATTCATTCAAGTCGTTGATGGGTGCTAGAGTTCTTATGGGTGTCGGTATGTCGCCTATTGAGTCTTTGCCTTCTTCGACAATTGCTGAGATTTATTTCCAGCACGAAAGAGCATACAGAATTGGAATTTATACACTATTGTTACTGGGTGGTAAGAACCTAGTGCCAATGTTTTCTGCGTTTGTTTTTGAATATCTGACCAGGCAATGGTTGTTCTGGATTTGTACTATAATTGCAGGTATCAATTTAGTATTAACGATATTATTTGTTCCTGAGACCTATTGGAATAGAGCCCCAACTCCTCCGGATAAAAGATCACAAGAAGAAACACAAGCTGCTAGAAGAGCAATGAAGAACAAGTTCAATGCTCTTCAGAATACACATCATCCTAATGACTTTGCTATCATCGATGAGGAAGAAGAAGAGCAGGATATAGAAAATATATCAATCGATAGTAATTCACCCAATGAAGCACCAATTCAAATAAAAGGTGCTGAGCCTGATGACCATCTCTCCATTGCAAGTTTCACAAAAAAATCATTCAGAAAGGAACTTAATCTACTAAGTGGGCGTCACACGAAAGATAAATGGTGGATGGTGTTTTTAAGACCGCTAGTTTTATTAGTTCTATACCCTCATGTGCTCTTTGGTGCATTTTTCTATGCTTTTGCCGTCGTTTGGTTGATTATGATTTCAGAAGTGATTTCGGGTATTTTCGTTGATCCGCCTTATAACTACTCAAAATTATCCATTGGGCTATTCTATTTATCCCCGTTCATTGGAGGATCGATAGGTTCAGTAGTTGCTGGAAGAGTTTCGGACATTCTTGTTCGTTGGTTAGTGAAAAGAAATAATGGTATCTATGAACCAGAATTGAGACTATTTATGATTTTCCCTTCTTTGATCGCCACATGTATCGGTCTTATGGGATATGGTTGGTCTTCTGATGTAGATACCATTTGGGTTGGTCCAGTGGTTCTGTTTGGTGTTTTGGCGTTTGGGTCATCACTGTCATCTACAACGTCGATTACGTTTACCGTTGACTCTTACAAAATGTTTGCAGGAGAGACTTTGGTTTCATTTAACATTTTGAAAAACGCGTTGGGTTTTTTTTTCTCTTTATTCAATACAAGTTTCAATACTAAGCAAGGTCATAAAGATGCATTCATTGTTTATGGTTGCATAGAGATTTTTATAGGTTTATGGGCTATCCCGTTATATTTTTATGGCAAAAAAATCAGAAGGTGGACAGACGAGAAAGAGTTTATGAAATTCTTGTATCACGTTGATAATAAACCACATACAAGAAATAGATAAACGGCAAAATCACAAGTTACAGGAAAAACTGGGTTATACCATTTGGTGGTGGGATATATAGAAATGCTATGCTAGGATCCTAATACTTAGTTTATGTATGATACAATGAGAAGTTCTTCATGAATCTTTGATATGTTTACGAAGCTAAATGAGGCTGGGCGAGAGGATGATCCTTCCTACAGCGCATCCTTATCTCACCTCTATTACTGAGTGTTTTTCGCTACAATGGAATTGTAGGACTCGTTCTCGACTAAAAGTTTGACGACTCAGAACCTCAACTTTCCAAGGCTCGAGAAGGCTCGAGGGAAATAAGAGCATGTGGAGCTCGGAATTAGCTCTATCAGCCAACGTTCACCACATCCCAGGTGTGGTAATAAATGACGTAATGTAAAGGTGAGAAATCAACACTGGAGTTCGAAAACCTGTGTTCAGGGCAATAAGTACACCACCAACAACTTGGGTGCATCAATTCGATGCCGGAATCCTATTAGTGGTTCAGCATTTCTGGTCTTCTGTTATTTCCTCAAATCAGTTAAATTGAGATTGATTGGGTTTTGTTGTGAGCCTCTTTGTCTCCGTTGTCTGTCAGTTTCCCTGCGGTGATTTCGAGGTTCAAATCCGACGGGTATACTGCGCACGAGGGGTATTTCTCCGGCGGTGATAAGCAGGCGTGGGATAAGCTTCGGTTGACACATCTGGAACAACATCAGCAGTATAAAAGAGGGAAGAAATCTCCCTCGAGTTCGACTTCTTGTAGAAAAGGCAAGGCGTACTCTACAAAGAACCTATTTAAATAAATTCCAACATATTCCAAAGATGTCTCCAGCAGCAGTTATTGAGCACAAGCATGCTCCAATTATCAAGCTTGAGAACGAGACTCCAGTCGACCAGTCCGTGGTATTAACTACCTACACAAGCGAAGAAGGCTCCAACAAGCTGCCACTTAAATGGGGTGCAGCGGATGCTCAAGAAAGAGGTCCTATTGTGTGCAACCGTCACGGTGAGGGTATTCACAAACACAATGCTATAGGCGCCCATTCCGGTCCTTACAGCGTCTACAGTGCCTTAGCTATTGCTTCTGGCCAGCTCCAGAAAGATCACCGTGCTGACTACACCAATGCCCAACCAGCTTTCAACATCCCAACCCAACCTCAATGGGCAGATGGTAAGAAGATTGTATCGATGGATGTCTTTGGCCATCTTGTTCCTTGGTTATTCAGCGATGTTGCTACTCGTGAAAATGTCGAGATCAGACCAACTATTGCCGTTACAAAAGCTCATATGCAACTTGCTGAAATGACGGAAGCTGTTGCTTCCGGTCGTCTCAAGGTTGACGGAAAAGTTGTCATCAACTCTAACGGTGACTTGAACGTTTCCAAAGTTGCTGTGGAGCCAGTCTGGTACTTACCAGGAGTTGCAGAAAGATTTGGCATAACTGAGGGCGAATTGCGTAAAGCTTTGTTTGAAGACACCAATGGAATGTACCCAGAGCTTATTACTAGACCAGATATCAAAGTGTTTTTACCACCAATTGGAGGACTAACTGTTTACATTTTCGGTAACCCAGAGGATATTTCTAACCCTTCGAAGAAATTAGCATTGAGAATCCACGACGAATGTAATGGATCCGATGTTTTTGGATCTGACATTTGCACATGTCGTCCATACTTGATTTTTGGAATTGAAGAAGCTGTAAAAGAAGCACAAAACGGTGGTTCTGGTGCCGTCATATACTTTAGAAAAGAAGGTCGTGCTCTAGGTGAAGTTACCAAATACATGGTTTACAACGCTAGAAAGAGGGGTGGTGATACCGCTGCTGAATACTTCCACAGAACTGAATGCATTGCTGGTGTCAGAGACATGAGATTCCAACAATTGATGCCAGATATTTTGCACTGGTTAGGTGTAACCAAAATTGATCGTATGCTATCAATGTCTAATATGAAACATGATGCTATTGTTGAACAAGGTATCCCAATTTTAGAGAGAATCCCAATTCCAGATGAATTGATCCCACCTGACTCAAGAGTTGAAATTGACGCAAAGATTAACTCTGGTTATTTCACGACGGGAAAAGTTCTAAGTCAAGATGAATTAAAAAATGTCAAGGGAAGAACATGGGTTGACGTTAAATAATAAGTAGATTTCTGTTAATACGCGTTGCTTGTCTTTTATATGGCTTTGATTTCTCATGGGGTGTGTATAGAATGAGTTTGATACAAAATTATAATCCACTACCTAAATTATTCATAGTTTCAAAAATAGAACTGTTCGATATTTGCAATGGGATATTTTTTTCCCGTCTCCTGTAAGAGATCTTCGAATTCGATGATATTTAAAGTACCTTTAGCCCTGTACTCATCGAAAAAAAAACCTCGAAGATACAGCCGTTAATCAATAATTGATTGATGTTATCTTTTTTGCCTTTTTCCATTACTCAAAAGAAAAATAAAAATCAAAGTGTTACTTCAATAACAAATACTCCGCTGGTATTACCGAATGCCTTAGATCGGTTATGCAATTTGATGAAACAGTTTTGGTTCCTGTACGAAGCAACTGTTAGGTTGAGAGAAACGATGCGCGAGGCTACGAACTTGAATCAAGATAAATGGAATGCATATCAGCACAGTCATTAAATCACATACTATTAGTGACACATAAAAATCTTCTTCGGTACCTCTTTAGATTACTCCACCTTTAGCTTCATATGCCAACTCCTCGTCAGGAACATCTTCAATGATAACTTTTCTCTTTGGTTTTAAAGTCTGTTGCTTTTTCTTTGGAAGTTTAACGTTCAACAAGCCATTGACGTAGTTTGCCTTGATTCCGTCATCAACTATTTCAGGCAATGCAGGGAACTTGACTCTTCTTTCAATTGAACCAGTTCTAATTTCTGAATGTCTGATCGATTTGTCATCCAGATCTGTTGTACTCGAGATATTACCCTTAACAACCAATTCGTTGGTTGCCGGATGGAAGTCAATGTCCAGGTCTTTTAGAGAAGCGCCTGGAATTGCAAGAACAACCTGATAATCTGATTCTGTATCGTAAATGTTGACCTGTGGGCTGTATGGAAGTTGTGGGTTTTTGAAATTGCGCTTGGAAACTTCAATCTTTGGTTTGGGTTCTTTGTAGTTTGATGTAGAATGACGTCTAACCAGAGGATTTGGTGGAGGGACAGGAGCTTTACTGGCTGCAGAACCAGCAGCTGTTGCATCGTCTTGGCCAAGGTTGGCTGCAAGGGATTGCAAAAACTTCTTCTGCAAGTCTTCGTCTAGATTGACACCTTGAGATGGTGCAGACGTCTCTGTTTCATCCCCTCTGATTGCCGCCTCTGCTTCTGCCTCCGCTTCTGCTTCTGCTTCTGCTTCTGCTTCTGCTTCTGCAGCCTTCAATTCCCCAGTAACAGCTTGCTCTTCTGTATAATCATCACCGTCGGCTGGTTTGCTAGCATTGGCCCCAGAAGCACCTCTAGCAGCTAACAACCCTAGAAGGTCTGCAAGACTGAACTGCTCGCCACCGGTAATCGATGGCGCTTGTCTGGAAGCGGCAGGGGCTCTATTTTGTTGCTGTCTCCCAGCGTAACCTCTGGCCGGGACGCCATAGTAAGGGGGAGCAGGGTACTCTGGATAGCCTCCAAAGTAGTAGCTTGTGTCGTCATCATCGTCGTCGTCAGCTGTTGGGACGTAGTAGAACCCTTGTTGAGAGACTCTTGGAGGAACAGAGGTATAGTAGCGCTGTTGAGGAGCTGCCCCGCGAGTCGGATAGTAGCGCTGTTGAGGCTGTTGGGCTTGCTGGTCGTCTGTCTGCGCAAGGGCTTCAAGGATATCTGCCAAAGAAGGGGTGTAGTATGTCATCCTGTGCAATTGAGTAGATTGAGTTGTAACTAAGAGTGGGTAAGGTCTTCCTTCGTCCTTCCTTCTTCGTTTTCTTTGTTCCTTTGCGTTGGCTATTCGGGCTGCTTTTATACATTTCTTGCGTCTCACTACATACCCTTTCTTTAGTGGGTAATCCGAGCCTGAGGCGGCATAAAAGGCTCGGCGGGGGCGAGCCTGGTTCAGAGAGGCGCGCTGCGGAGGCCCCAATGGGGAGAGGCTCTACCTAGAGCTAGGCTAGAGGCGTGCTTTCTCCCAGCGCGTACCTCCCTCCGCCCCTTTGGCTAACTAGCACCAGGTAGCTACTTCCAGAAGCTTCTAGAAACCCACCTTCCACTACCGAAGCTAAGTCAATTAAATTACAAATGATTTTACGGGGGGCGGAGGCGAAAGAGGCGAAAGAAGGAAGCTGCTGGTCCAAAAGGTTCATTACACACTTGTCTAAAGTATATGATCAACCACAGAAGATGACTTGTTCAGATCCACGTATAAGTCACGAATACGTGAACCAAAGAGGTGCCATTGCGAGAAAGTTCAGTGCCTTTGTTGTTTCTGGCACGTGTGTAGTCACATGTGTAGTCACGTATTGAATCACAAGATTTGACACGTGTTTAATCGTGTGATTTGACACGTGTTATATCACATGATTTTTGGTTTTGTAGATCAATCTCAACTTTTCTATTTTCAAGTTTTTTTTTTTTTTTTTTTTTTTTTTTTTTTTTTTTTTTTTTTTTTTTTCTTTCTTTTGGGTATTAAAAAAAAAAAAAA
>JAKTRK010000083.1:0-25000 GCA_030579675.1 Liangdongia quercuum | reverse complement strand
GGAGGATGCACACACAACCATCTTGAACCTGAACAAGGCGAGCACCGAAATAGATTTCAATCTTGAAGAGGAACACACGAAGGCGCCGATCGAGGCTGAGAACAGTCTTCGCAAGGACAAAGACGGAGACGGAGACGAAGTGGGAGAGCGAGGGGAAGACGCGGAGAATAATGACGAAGCACAGAGCACGACTCCAGACTTGAACAAATCAATCAGGTTCATAAAGGAGGAGGATGAGAATCCTATTGCATTTTTCGCGGTTTACGATGGTCATGGGGGTGATAAAATTGCTAAATTTTCTGGGAAAAACCTTTACAAAGTTGTCCTGAAAGAGGACTCGTTTGCCAAGGGCAACTACAGCCAGGCTTTGAAAGACGGGTTCTTAGCTACAGACGTTGAAATCCTGAGCAACG
Organism: Liangdongia quercuum; assembly: GCA_030579675.1. NCBI lineage: Eukaryota > Fungi > Ascomycota > Saccharomycetes > Phaffomycetales > Wickerhamomycetaceae > Liangdongia > Liangdongia quercuum. The sequence goes on along the minus strand of JAKTRK010000083.1, from coordinate 24,587 downwards.
ACGTTTTGAAAAAAGACCAGAGTGGGTGCACGGCCACGACAGTGATTATAACCAAGACGAAGATCTACTGCGCAAACTCCGGTGACTCAAGAACAATACTATCGAGCAACGGGTATGCGAAAGCCTTGAGTTTTGACCACAAGCCAACCAACGAAGGGGAGAAGTCGCGGATTTATGCCGCTGGTGGGTTTGTTGACCTGGGCAGAGTCAACGGGAACCTGGCTCTATCGAGAGCTATTGGCGATTTCGATTTCAAGAAAAACGACACCCTACCACCGGAGGAGCAGGCTGTCACTGCATTCCCGGATATCATCGAGCATGATATCAATTTGAAAAACGATGAATTTGTCGTATTGGCATGCGACGGTATATGGGACTGTTTGACTTCCCAGCAGGTTGTCGAGATTGTCAGAAAGGGGATTCATGACCGCAAAACTTTGATTCAAATCTCTGAAGCCTTGATAGATATCTGTCTAGCGCCAAACTCTGGAGGCGCAGGGATCGGCTGCGACAACATGAGTGTCATCATCGTTGCATTGCTAGGCGATTTGACTCTAGAGCAGTGGTATGAGTCCATAATTAGCAAGGCTGGTCCAATATCTCAGGATTTTGAAACCGTTTCTAACGAAATCTTCAAAAACGCTGCAGTCGAAGAAGAAGAAGAGCAGCCTTCAGACGATTCGAGAACTTCGTTCTCGATTCAGCAGCTGCTCGAGAACAACATCCTCACAAACCAAAACGGAGTGTTCTATCTAAGCAACTCGAATCTGCTGTCCTCTTTAGGTATTGAGAAAAACGACGACAATGCTGAAAACAAAGAAGAAGATACGACCCACGGCTTGACCGAGATCCACGAAGATGAAGACGACGAGGAGCCTCAAGAGGCTGAGAAAAGTGAAAGCTGAAGCAAACTGAACCCCGTCTTGCACCATTCTTCCGCCCCACCCTCTTAATGATGATTGTATCCTATTATGATAGACGTTATGTTCATATTCACCTTTATTCCCTCCCTTCCGCTTCCATCACCTCTCAGTCTCCCCCATCCCTTTTTAGTTCTCCAAGGCAGCAGCACTATCTCGTTCTGTCTTTCTCAGTTGCTGAAACATGATTTTTTTGCCAACCTTTTGACGCTTTCTCCTATATGCTAATGATCATACATGAATGCTATTTTTTCCTATCATCTGGGCGCAAGACACAATCCACCTGAACTGTGTTACTCGGATTTACACTACATCAATTCAAATCTACTGATGGTATAATTACAGTACTAGATATTTGTTTTTTTTTTTTTTTTTTTTTCCTTTTTGTTGTTGTTGTTTGGTACCTCAACTCAGAACCATGTAGATCAGTATTCGAAAAAACTAGTATCATCACCACCTTCGTCTTCCTCAATCTCAAGGAGCTCAAGCGTGTTCTTCCAGGCACTGTCAATGATAGTCTGAACGGGCTTGTTCTGGACCTTGGCGACAATCTCGACAACCTGCCCTATATGGACAGGCTCGTTTCTCGATTTGAACAGAGGCGAGGCATATTCACCAATCAGCTTAGAGGTGGATGCGTTGTACCTGGAGTAGTGCTCTTTTTTCAACAACGGGTATGGCAGTAGTGGGTCGAGCTTCACGTTCGGCAGGGACGTGAGATCCAAAGTCGAGGACTGCTTCGTTTGTAAAATCGGGTACGTTTCGTTAGGGTATGGTGTCAAGTACTTGTAACCAGCATGCGTCTTTCTGATCTCGCACCATGGCGCGTCAGTCTCAACCATCAATCTGTCTAATGGGATACTCGAGACCACTTGCAAATTCTCTTCAGTCTTGAGAGAACATCCATTCACGCCAATGTAGAACCCCAGATCGAGCAGAGAGTCCAATTCTTCCTTGGTCCCGGTGAATGAGTGCACCACTCCCTTCTTGCTTAGCCTTTTCACCTCGCCATCCTTATTTCTGAATCCCTGTATATACGGTTTGATCGTCTTCACAAAGTCATCATTAGCAGCCCTCATATGCAAAAACAACGGAAGATCTAAACCTGCAGCAATATCCAGCTGCTTCGCAAAGTACTCCAGCTGGACCTCTTTTGGGCTGTAATGCAACCTATCGTAGTCCAGCCCTATCTCACCGAACGCCTTGACAATCCCTGCCTTTTTACCGTTCTGTGCGAGTTCTTGAAGCTGTTTCAGATACTCAGCTTCGTTGGTTTTGCTGATCTCATTTACAGAACACGGATGAACACCAACCGTCGAATAGCAGTACTCCGGGAACCTGCTGGCTATGTTGAGTGTCGCACGGCTTTCTTCCAAGGACGATCCTGTCAGCAGTAGCTTTCTGACGTTGAATGTCTTTGCACGTAGAACAACGTCCTCAATGTCCGAAGGATGGTGCTGCTTACCGTGGTAATTGCCATGAAACATCGGGTCAGTGAAGTTGACACCGATGTCAAAGTACCTGACGGCCATTGTTCTGGGTTTCACGAGTTTGAAGAGCAGTTTGAAGGACCTTGGTGCCTCTTTTTCTTTGTTCTTTCACACCTACTGTGTCCTTGGAAGGTTCAAAGGGTCTCGATTTTAATCCCATCTTCGAAAGAAGACACACAGCGAATGTCCCTCAAAGCACAACCAACCAAGACTACAATCGAAAGTATATAAAAGATCTAGTGCAAAGCGCAAAAAAAAAAGTGTGATATTGTAGAATTGACCCAGTCAGAATATTGTAGCAATTCTCGTCAATGTCACTTGGACTCTGAGCTTGACTCTATGTTGCATTAGTATCTCATCATTTGGGCACGCTTCTACCTCTATATACACTATAACCAGCTATGGAAGTATACACTGCTAGAACCTGGCACATTTGACTGTGCATCAAGACCCAAAGTCACAGGAACTGATAAAAAAAATGGGGGGAGGGGGGAGAGAGAAGGAAAAGAAACATCCATGAAACAAGAATAAGCTCCATTGGGTTCGACCAGCAGCAATACCTGCTGGCCCATCTGTTATAACTGTGGTTTGAGTGCGTGACTCCAAGTACCGAACAGTCAGCCAGAGCAGTCAAGCCTGGCGACGACAGAAACATGACAATAACTGAATGGGTGGGCCATTCTAAAACACACTGCACCGGTCCCACTGACAACTGATACGGGTCCGAATGCCTCTAGAAAGGCTGCAGCAACTGTAAGAGTACAGGCGCTTTTCCTTGAAAGCCAGCAGCACTACGTAGAGCGCACAGGGGCCCAAGAGGGGCGCCAGCCTTTGCCTGTCTTTACAGTCGCTGCACACACCTTCCTGAAGCAGCCACTCGCAACATTCAACCATCATAACTGGGGCAAGCAACAGCATGTTCTGAACGCCATCGACATTCGGCAATCAGACAACTTTCTAGTGAGTCGGTGTAGTAAAACCTCACTGCGTTTCCGCAAACTCGGTCGGAGACTTTCCCCAAAGCAAGGTCTTATGACTGCCAGAAACACTGGCTGTCCTTTTGTACGCTTTGAACAACAAATCTTCGTTTCATGGATGCAGAAGAAAAGAGTTCAAGAAGAGGAGGATTTTTTCTTCCCATGGAAAATTTTTTCTCCTTTATATACATGTACATATACAAAATCCCCTCATAACTGGGAAATGTCCATAGCATTTGAACAGCACCAAAAGAGCACCAAAACAGACCTAAACGGACATAAAATACTGTATGAAATCCCTCTAAAAATGGGATCCATATAAATTCGAGTACGATGTTCACAGCTCCTTCTCTCGGTCTGTTCAGCGAGATGGGCATACTTATGATGGTTTCATGGCCGGTTTCGAGCTGCAAGACGCACGGATCGATTCGGGTTCTCAGAGTGTACACCCCACTGTGCGGCTCAGGGCTTTGCTTTGTCGGTGGGATCTAGGCAAAAAGGAAGAAGAGAAGGCCAGAAATATATATATATATATATATAGAGAGAGAGAGTTTGTGAGATATATATATATATACATATATGTGTACATGTATGTGTACATTGAAAGTGAGAGAGTTGTTTAATACCAAAATCAATTTGACCGGTAAAAAAAATACACAGACAGACAGAGTAGTAAGAACAATAACCAGCAACAGTTGCTAAGTGAAAAAACAAAAAAAAAAAAAAAAAAGAAGAGAAGAGAAGAGATAGAAGAGAACGCCGCTTTTTAGAGCCATCAGTTGCGGCATTGAGTGTACACAGTGATACGAATTGTTGAATAATACGGGCAAAGAGGATGTCTGCCAACTATTGGAACTCCACCCAAAGACTGCATTGGCAGTTCACTAGAGAGTCATTATCAAAGACTAGAGAGTCTCTGAAGGAGCTGGAAACGTCAATGGAGCAGTCGAACTTGATCTCGAAGATCGGTGTGGACTACGATACGCACATGAGAATATACATCCACTCGCTTGTGAACAAGTTGGGACGGAAGCTGAACATCAGACAGGTTGCGCTGTCGACGGCAGAGGTGTACTTGATGCGGTTCTTCACTAAAAGCCTCATCAAGGAGATCAACCTCTACCTTCTGATCACGACGAGCATATATTTGGCATGCAAGATCGAGGAATGCCCGCAGCATATCAGGACTGTTGTGAGCGAGGCAAGAAACATCTGGCCAGAGTACATCCCGCACGATGCTACAAAAGTTGCCGAGCTCGAGTTTTATCTCATTGAGGGACTGGACTCGTATTTAGTGGTCCACCACTCCTATCGCTCTCTGCTACAGATCAACGAGGCGCTCACAATACACAACGCGAGATTGAACCCGGATACGAAGAGCAAGACTGCGCTTTCTCCAGAAGAGCTACAAAGCTGCTGGTCAATCATAAACGACTCCTACGTCACCGACTTGCCCCTCCTGTACCCGCCTCACATCATTGCCACTACCTCTGTCTATCTGACGCTAGTACTGAAATACAACCACATCAAGCTGCTAGGGGCGAAGGAGGACTCAAACTTCCAGGTGCAGTACAAGCTCGAAATGCTCTCCAGCTTTACAACTTTCCTCGGCCACTCGAACATCAACCTCAAAGAAGTGGTCGAGGCCGTGCAGGACATCATCACTCTCTACGAGCAATGGGAATCGTACGACGAGAACAGCTGCAAGAAGCCTCTCGAAAGGATCTTGCTCAACAGATAGGGAAGGGTGTGATGCCAGCTCCAGAGAAAGAGCCCAGACAGGCTTATTATACCGTGGCCCATAACAAAAATGGAACAAAATAGGAAATATCCTAAATAGGATCATTTTCACTGATTTTTTCCTTTTTTTTTCCTTCTTCTGTACAGCCTTCAAAAAAAAAAAATTATCTCGAAATCGAGTCTGGAATGCAGTTCAGAATCGAAGCAGAGGTCTGAAGAGGAGAGAGGAGAGTTTTGGACATCTTCTTGCGAGATCGTGGCAGACCGTGTTCGTTATATATACCTAGATATTGAGCAGTCCACAGAAGCAGTTTTGACAGTTGCAGCACACATAGAGTTTAGGACACAAATAATTATCATCAGACTTCCAGCTGTTTTTGATTTTGGCGTTGAAAAGTCCACGTTCCCATACAGGCAGACACTATTTCTGCACCATGAGCTCCTCTGTGAAGAAAAATGAAACGATTGTAACTCAGATTGGGATCTCGGACACGTCGAGCGAGTCGTCTTTTGAAGACGAGAACACGTTGGTGAGCGAGAAACATCAAGACATAAATGGGAAGAAGGCCTATAAAGATATCATCAGGACAAACAAGATCGATAAGTATCAGATCGAGATATCCTTGATTGCATTGACATCCCTTTTTGCACTCAACAGGTTTGAGAGCTTTCGGTTTGTCACGGAGAAGTTTCTAGTTTTACAACATAAATACCCAGATTCCCAGTACTACGATATCGGTGCGTACGACTGTTGTTTCATATTCACAGGTATACTGGCGTCAACTTTGATCCGTTCCATCACAATCAATTACATTCTTAGACCGATGACCTCGGCTTTGAACATAAACTCCTCGAAATCGAAGCAAAGATTCACTGAGCAAGGTTGGTATTTAATTTATTATTCGATTTCATTCATTGTTGGATTCAAAATATATTTCAACTCTGACTATTTTTTCAACAATGACAAGCTTTATCTAGACTGGCCGCATGATGAGATGTCTTTTGAGTTCAAGACGTACTATTTGATAGAGTTTGCATGCTGGCTACAACAAATATTTATTTTAAACATTGAGAAAAGAAGAAAAGACCATGTCCAAATGCTGACACATCATATCATCACATGCTTCCTCGTTGCAGGCTCGTATTACTACTACTTCACGAAGATCGGTAACGTGATCTTGGTGATCATGGACGTTGTCGACATTTTCCTATCGACGGCCAAGTTGCTGAAATATTGCGGATTCCAAACTCTATGCGATATGATGTTTGGGATTTTCCTGCTCTCTTGGTTAGTTTTAAGACATGGGGTGTATAACTACATCTTCTATCACGCAGCAACAAAAGCCAGAGGTTTGATGGAATCTGGCAGATGCATTCAAGGGGTTATCACTAAAAGATGCTTCACGGACGTGATTGTTGATATTTTCTTGAGCTTATTAGGAGGACTACAAATAATCACCATCGTTTGGATGTATTTTATAGGAAAAGTTGCATATAAAGTTATTACTGGAACTGGTGCGGATGATGTGAGAAGTGACGATGAATAAGTCGAGAGACAAAACCTAATAATCTAATGAACAACAACAACAATAAAAGTTTTTTTTCTTTAGAAAAAAACCCTTAACAAAATATGTGTATACATATGTTTATCATATATATCCACGAAAAACATAACAACTGATGCCTATGATGTAGAAATGTAGTGATGTCTAGTAGTAAAGCGTGGAATAAACTGAAGTCACCATAATTAGCATGCCAAAAATTGTTAAACCAAGACTTGAGTTTTTTCTCAACTTATCCTGGAACAGCTTGAATCCAAATAATCCAGGCAATATAAAACATATTAATGTTGATCCAGTAGCTCCAACTAATGATAAGATCAGTTCAAATGAAGAGATCGATAGCGCTAGCCCATAAGATGCCAATATCAAGATAAATGTGACAAGAGCGAAATTTTTTCTAGGAAATGGGATTGTTCTATCTTTAACTAACTCTTGGTCATCTTGTAGTAATGAAGTGGTCTCAGCTGTTGTTGTTGTTGATGATGATGTTGATGATGGAGAGAACATGTGCTTTTTGAGCCAGTAAGCCATGTTGTTGATTGAAATGCGGCAAGGATGAAACATCAATGGATAGGATAACGAAATCATCAACACCAATGCTAACTTGCCTAATTTCGAGCTCAGTAGATCAGGGTTGTAGTTTAAGATGATATTTCCCAGAACATTATCGCCGTACTGTAGATAACCAGATAATCCAACAAGGATGAACAGCACACCAGCAATCAAATTGGAAACAATGATAACAACGTTCAATCTACTCTTGTTGTCAATCTCGTTGATAATACTGCACATGTTCTGACTGGCAGTATAGGCAAACACTATGATGGAGAAACTTGACAAAATCTGAGGAAGCGTTCCAGAACGAATGATCTTCAAATCCCCTTGGGTCTTTGACCAGTCGTCTAACCCACAGTGAGCGACAACTAACAATACAAGAAACCCAATTGCAACCAACCCAACAATCGATCCGTACCTTAGCGAGTCCAACTTCCGCAAGGATACAAGTGGGAGAATCACCACCATTGAAGCCAATATGGCAACTGTTCTAGAGCATCCTGTCAAGGAAGGTACTAAGTCACCCACAAGCACCAAGTAGCTAAGAGCACCACCAAAGGTTTGAATTGCCACCGACAAGTCAAACAAAAGGGAAAGTTGCGGATATGTTATCTCACAGAGTGCAGTGAAAGATGCTTGTCCTCGTGGAATGGTGTCTGCAACGGCAGAGAGGATGTAGAGTCCATATGCAGAGGCGAGACCAGCAAGGAAGACGAGAAGTAGTGCAAGAAGAATCCCATCTTGCTTGAAGGCGAACGGGATCGCAAGGAGCCCTGCCCCTATGATCGTCTTAGTGAGATTGGCGATGGAAGAGCTTGCAGAGGCCATCTATAGGTATCGAAAGTTGGGGTAGCAGCGTTCAATGTTTAGTTAATGTTTGTGTTTATCGATATATTTATGTTTACGTCTAATCCTTGCATCAACAAAAAAGAGATCAAAAAAGTGCTGTTATCGCCAGCAGCTGGAGCGGGTGCGCTAGGAAAGAGAATGTCTAGCCGTCTGGTTCCAGAAGACAAGCGCAAACGAACACGGGCGGCATGTGATAATTGCAAACAGCGTAAGATACGATGTCTTCCAGCAGAAGGAGTAGCATCTAATTCTGCAGCATGCCTACGCTGCCTTCGCACCGGTGTTGAGTGTGCTACAACGCTGCCGCGCAGAAGAAGGGTCCACGGATCGCTCGAATCTCTCTCGCAGCATCATCGTATGCTGATCATCCTCTTTCAAGCGCTATTTCCTGAGACAGATGCTGCAGACATGAGTGCTCTTGTTAGGCTTGGCCAGCAGTTGGGGTTGCCTGTACGTATCACGGCCTCAGGCGAGCTCGATACTGGTGGGCTAGAGTCTGGACTACCTGGTCAGCGGGCATTTTCCCCTAGAATCGAGAACGGTGACAGCAGCAAAAAGATAGCAGGTGCTAACGGTGCTAGTGATGCTGATGATGTAGGTGAGGATGTCAAAAACAGTGGAACAGTCGTTTACGATCAACGTGGCGGGTCGCATTATATTGGATCAACTGGAACACCAGCATTATTTCGTATCCTATGCAACCTGCTTCTAAAAAGAACATCCAAGACGAGTTTATCATTCGATAACCAACTCAAACTATTCCAAAAGGAAATGGATTATACACCGTCCAAATTTGTGTTCCAGCAAATCCTCAAGGAACCTTACTATCCAATATCAGAACTTATCAATCGACAGGAATCTGATCTCTTCATTAACGAATTTTTCAAATCAATCCACCCATTCTATTTTATTTTCGATGAACGATTATTCAGATCTAAATATGAAGTTTATTGGAAAATAATACAGACGAGTATGCCAAAGAATGATATTATGAAACTCAAAGAGTCTGTCAATCTCTCAGACTCAAACGTCACTTGCATCTACCTTATATGGCTGATGATGTCCAAAACGATGGGGATCCCATTATCAAATCAAATAATCATCAAGATTACTGGAGTCCTCAAATTGATACTAACCGATGTGACATTTGCTTCCAATTTATCGAACATCCAATTTCTTTATTTGTTTTCAATATATCTACACTCAGTTAAGAACAGAGATACGTCGTGGAATTTAATAGGGTTTGCTATCAGGCAATCAATATCGTTAGGACTTCATCGAAAGATTATCAAATCTTCAAGATTCACTTACTTATCAAACCAAATATTTTGGTCATTGTATCAAACGGATCTAACACTGTGCTCAAACTTTGGTAGGCCAAGCACAATTAGCGAAGAGGAGATTGATATTGACTATCCAAACCTGTCGAACTATGATTCGATTGATGAATCGTTCAAAAGTTTTTATATAAAATCAATCAAATTGTCAAGGATGTTGGCAAAGATTTTGAAAACGAGAACCTATAATCAAGATCCCATCTCTTTGATAAACATTGAAACTACCTTGTCAATGAAGTCTCAACTAATCCAAATCTTTAAGAAGCTAAACATTAAAGACCTGGCTTCGATTGAGAATATTTATGACTTCAAGCTAAGCATGACTTTCCATTCCTATGTCTTGAAGCTGACATTACCTTTCATGCTTTACATTTCGACGAAGAATTACGAGATCTCCAAAGACGAGACCCTACTATCAATTATTCAGATGAGCCTGAACTCTGCGATTTCGATTTCAAAACTATGTGAAATTGCCATAGAGAAGAACTTCAATTTCATCTCCATCACTGATAATGACTCGATGTTTATATATTGTGCCACACTGAATTTATCGTTATTTCTAATCTACCTTTCTAACGGTTCTAATGACACAAACGAATTGAAAACCAAGAATATAATCACGGATGAACTCGAGGAAATTTTAGATAAGAAGAAGATCTTGAAGTTCATCTCCAATATGGTCGCACTAGTCAAGAGATGCTGTCATTTTGATGGGACGACGAAAAGAATATTAGACATCCTGGAAGGACTGATAAACGATCTAAATTATGTTAAAGTGCAGGATAATCTAAGCTTTGAAGACTTGGATTTAGAAACTTATGGAGCCGGAACGAAGTTCTTAGACTCATTTTTCATGAATGATGACATTTACATGGACTACTTGAATCTCGGAAATTTGGAAGACTGAGAGACCAACAAGTTACCCCACCCCACCTCACCCTCACCCTCACCCTCTTTGCCCCTTTGCCTCTTTAATAGTTCCCATACGAATATTCCACTAGTATGCATGGCATACTTGACTTAACGTTCAAACTTTCTCAAGCACTTTATATATTTGTGTCTCGTAACAGTATTCATTATCACGTGCTTGTGATCTATTTTTTTTCGCCAACGTAGCAAAAGATCAATTTGTAAAAAGCATTATCAAAACCAGCTACGTGGGGAGTGCTCAGCGTCGGATCAGTTTATCGAAGGGTAAAGCTCTTTTTACTTCTAGGACAGAAGGTGCAGATTTCTTAAGTGCACTGTGCTGTTGAGTCAGAGAGAACAGCTGGGGTTATTTTTTCTTTTTGATTTCTGGATATAAAGAATTACCGTTGATTATAATATTATCGAGTTGCCTTAGGTTTTTTGCGTTCTTTTTTTGATTGATTGGAGTTTGTTAGCCATGAATTGATCATTATCGATATATTTAGTTCAGTTTCATACTTTTTCACACACCCTCACCATTAGAAGAGATTGAATCGATATCACGATCTAAATTTTTTTTTTTTGTTTAAGGCTTGCTAAAAAGGAGGAAGATCTAGTGATTACTATAGGCTTTACAATACGATCCTGGTAATTGATTTTCACAGATTCATAGAACGTTGAAATAAAGTATAAGAGAATTATAGATCAGAGCGAGCTGCGAAATGGAACAGGCATTCCAGATGGACTTAGAGGAGGAGACTCGAACCGATAGAAGGGATTCGATTGCTAATAGGTATAAAGACCAAAACTATTTAGAGGCGCGACTCGATGAAGGCACACCTTTGGAAATCGAGGATGCAATGATGGATGACGAGGAGCTGCGTGAAGAGCTGAACAGTTTGAAGCGAGAATTCAGAGAGAAGACTAATAATCGTAATAATAGTGATAACGATGGTAACGATGGTGACGATAACAGCAATGAAGTTAATAATAATGATTATGATGGTAACAGTGATGGTGGGTACATAAGGATTGTTGAAGAGATTGCGCCGCCAGAGAACTTTTCACCAGTAATCGGTCAGATTTACAGATCGTCATTCCCAAGGAGTGAGAATTTCAAGTTTTTATCTAATCTGAATTTGAAGTCGATACTAATCCTGATTCCCGAAGAATATCCAAGCGAAAATCTGGAATTTGCTAAGAGGAACAACATCAATATATTTCAAATCGGAATGTCTGGGAATAAAGAGCCGTTTGTCAAAGTTTCCAACGAGGTGATCACAAGAGCTTTAGAAGTTGCCATTAATCCAGACAACCATCCGTTATTGATCCACTGCAATAGAGGGAAACACAGAACAGGATGTTTGGTTGGTTGTATCAGAAGGCTGCAAAAATGGAGTTTGACGATGATTTTAGACGAGTATAGAAGATTTGCTGCACCGAAAGCAAGACCTTTAGATCAGCAGTTCATCGAGTTGTATGATTCAGAGGAAATCGAAGAAAAAGCATATATAAACGGGTGGTTACCACTGAAATGGTGACAAATAGCAAGACATACATGAATATTATTATACATTCAAGTTTTATGTATTTAATCTTTTTTTTTTTTTTTTTCCCCTCCCCCCACCCAATACACATATTCCTATTCAACCCTGTGTGAAGAAGAAACGTTTGCCGTGGATGTAACCATTAGTAAGTGCCGCAATACTCAATCCAACTGGCCACACCTTCCCGTATCTCAGCCCATTGAAAGTTGACTTACCGTTAACGATCAAGTACAAAGTTGACCAAGCGGTGATGAAACCACTGCCGTCAGCAACGTCACCATCGTTTATGATCCAACCACCCAAACCAAGAGCAGCACCGAAGAAAAGAGCGTTCAAGTTTGAAGGTCCAATTCTCACCTTGTTAGCGCTCAAGAGACCGCCTGCTCCAGCTTTCTCAAGGACAATTTGTTTCGAAACCAATGGAGTCGATAGCAGTAACCCGCTAAATATCCATGCTGGATATGGTGTAGTTGTAGCCTGGAACAGTTGCTCAGAAATAGAGGCGTTCTTATCAATCGACTTTTCTAGATCGGTTTTCACGCGTTCTTTAACCTCTTCAGCATCTACCATCTCTGACACTGAGAAAAAAAAAATAGATCAGCAGCTCTTCTGCTCAGCTTAAACTCCTCAAACAGTATATGAATCTGAATGGATGTGCTTTCGGCTTCTCTCAAATTTCACTCGAGATATGCGTTGCTTGCTACTGAGCACTGTAAGGGTGATGCACGGATGTTAAAAAAACGGATTATTCAGCAGCGGCTTACAAAGCACCAGGACATGAACACATATATGATATATGATATACAAGTGGCTATTGATACAAGAGTTGGGCCATTGGTCAGTCAACACAATCTGTTGATGATAAGCCCCACTCCGCCAGCAATGCGGTGCTTCTACTGACTTGTTCTACAAACGTCTTTTCTTTTTTTCTTTTTAACTCGATAATCTTATTCCCATCTAATATACAAAATGAACCCATTATATCATAAAAGAGCTGAAACCATCTATGATCTCTCACCTCTCAATCTTCTTGCCAATTGGATATCTTTCTTTTGGATAGTGACACGCTTAGCGTGGATAGCGGCCAAGTTGGTGTCTTCGAATAGGGAAACCAAGTAAGCTTCGACGGATTCCTGCAAGGCACCGATAGCAGAAGATTGGAATCTCAAGTCAGTCTTGAAGTCTTGAGCGATTTCACGGACTAATCTTTGGAATGGCAACTTTCTGATCAACAGTTCAGTAGATTTTTGGAATCTTCTGATTTCTCTTAGAGCAACAGTACCTGGTTTATATCTGTGAGGTTTCTTGACACCACCAGTAGATGGAGCTGATTTTCTTGCTGCTTTAGAAGCAAGCTGTTTTCTTGGGGCTTTACCACCAGTGGACTTTCTTGCTGTTTGTTTAGTTCTAGCCATTGTTGATAATACGTTCCTGTAACACAACAAATGTGGAAACGAAGCAAAAGGGCTGCTTGCCTTGTTTATATATTGGGCTGGGTATCAGTTGCTTGGCCCCCCCTCCTGTGCCCTGATCGGGGCAGCGAATGGCGGCAGAGAGTGCGCACAGAGCAGACAGTGGTAGCTGGCAGGCGCGGGGAGGGCAATAGAAACACGCTGCAGTCTGGAGTTTACTGCAGTGGGACGCGTAAACGCCAGCATGATGGGCGGATTCGCAGTGCTGACATATACGCACCGAAATGTGTAAGAGTGAGAACATGCATGCTAAGGGTAAACAACAGCACTCCAGGCGTAAATCACGGAATATAAACAACTGCGGGAGCGTGCGCTTTAGTTAGTGCTCTAAGTTACACAGCGAGCGATGGTGATGTGTAAACCTGGAAACGCGCTTTGGCGCGTTCGCCATTGAGCAGGGGACAAAAAGTAAACAAAGCGTTGGTGGAGGGCCCTACAGAAGGATATTTAAGGATTGGAGGATCCTGTTTTGAGCTTATTGCAGAAGCCGGTATACTATTGTTACTATCAATTATACACATCAACAATGTCTGGTAGAGGAAAAGGAGGAAAAGGTCTTGGAAAAGGTGGTGCTAAACGTCACAGAAAAATCTTGAGAGATAACATCCAGGGTATCACCAAGCCAGCTATCCGCCGTCTTGCTAGAAGAGGTGGTGTCAAGCGTATTTCAGCTTTGATCTACGAAGAAGTCCGTGGTGTTCTAAAATCGTTCTTGGAGAACGTTATCAGAGATGCTGTCACTTACACTGAGCACGCTAAGAGAAAAACCGTCACATCTTTGGATGTCGTTTACGCTTTGAAGAGACAAGGTCGTACCTTGTATGGTTTCGGTAACTAAGTGGGTTCATGATGTATTATTGGTAACGGTTCTGTATATTAGTTAAAATCTCATGATTAAGAAGGGAAAAATATCATAAATAGTGTAGTCTATATATATATATATATATCTAATGCGCAGGGTCTTTCAGGAACTCGATATACTCCCGGTTTATTTCTCTTTCCATGGTGCGGACATTCAACTTCTTGGGAGGCTGATACTGGTCATCGATGAACTCATAAAAATCGCCCAAGTAATCGCTAGGGGAATCTTCTATATCTTTAAAATTTTTAGGGCATCTGCAGCGACACCCGGTCCCATAGTCTCTTACTTGGTCTGACCGGCTCCAGTATTTTTGGAACTCAGGGTCCTGAGAAGCTATGTTGGCTGAATACTGTGGGTTTGGGATGTATGCTAGTTGGTTGAGATGGTTTGAAGGGCAGTGTCCGACGGTGGTGTGTTGATACCCAATGTCTCTGAAATAATGCAACTGTTCCACGTCGAGCAAGAACCCAATAGCTAAGCTATGGACAGGCGCATCACCCCATCTTTCCTTATAAAACCCACCAGATTCTTCCAAGTACTTGAAATAGGCTTCGTAAACCTCGTTATTCCACAAATCAACTCTTGCAATCTCGAAATTCGACCAAAAATGGTGCAAATTATAATCCTCGCCGTCAATTTTTTCACCTTGCAAAATAGGCAACCCTGATCTTTTAGCTCTGTCTACTAATTTCTGTATATAAGCTTCGTTCAAGTCTTCATCGTTCAACAGCGATTCCTTGCCGTCAACTTTGTTCTCTTTAGTATAAGGCTTGATCTGTTTGATGAGCTGCCGAACCATAACGTTATCGCTGATTCTCTCAATCATTTCGTCCTTGTTTTGAATATATTTGTATAGCTTATCAAATTTGTTCCAATCTTTGTAATTCCACATGGATCTATAATCGTTGACGAACATTCGCCATGCGTTTCTAGGTTGGATGTCGAAATGTTTCAAAAATGATTTTGTGATTCTGAACAAGTTAGGGATGGTTTCTTCCAACTCTTTGATCACGATGGTGAAGCCATAAACTTTGCCATTTTTCTCCATTTCCAAAAAGGGATCATACGTGATGTCACAAAAGAACTCCACGTCAGGCTCTACTCGCCAGTACCACTCGTATTTAGAAACCAATGGGTGCTTATAAAACAGGCCAGAATAAAAACGACACATTTTGTGGTACGACTCCATTTTACCGTACATGATCCCCCTATCTCCTTGAGTCTCTATGAACTCTTTGAACTGTACGGTCTCTCTTATATCCTTTGGGAACTCCCACAAGTCCTCAGGTATGACACCAAACTCGACTGCTGATTGCGTTTGGTTCAGCACGGCCTCTTTGAACTCTGCAGTGAAAGGTTCGTCATTGAGAAACACCCATGGATAGCCAAACCACTGGTTGAAATGTCGTTCCAAGCTCTTTATGGATTTGATGACATCTGGAAGTTCAGTGTTTCTAGTCAACATAACAAATGTTGCATTACTCCTGCTCGTGTTCTCCAAATTTATGGCGGCACAGCCTTCAACGAAAGGATGGTCCTTAGTATAGTCCAGCTTATTATGGCTCCGCTGGTATGGAGGCACCGCATCTTGCTGTGGGTTCCTAGGGCTCAAAGATCTGGTTGAAACGATAAGCGCGATCAATAATACCGCTAACAATGGGACTTTAACGAGATTCCCCTTCCTGCTAACGACAGAGCATAGACGCCGCAGGAACAGCATCCTCAAAGCGCCTATTTCCAGTTAATAGTAGAGCTACCGTAATGAGAAGAAAGACGAATGTGAAAAGCTGAACTCAATCAATCAGTCGCCTGCAATGTTTTGAACTTTTTTGTTTACATCTTCTCTTCTCTTTTTTTTTTTTTTTTTTTTTTTTGGCCTACTGAGCTACATCACTAAACCACAAACATCAACATCAATTATCAAATCGTCAGCGATGCAAAAAGCTAACTGCTGCTCGAATGTACTGCTAGAAGGGGGTATGAAGGGGGTATGAAGGGGACACTAGTTTATTGAGGAGCTTTTTAGGAGAGCAAGATCCTCATCTACCTCCTCTGCCTTCAACCCAGGAGGTGTTGAGAATGCCTTTGACGAATGTCTCGTTGTTGGCTTTTCAGCATTTTCTCTGAACAGAATAGAGGATAGATCGCCATTATCGCTCACGAGCGTATCTTCGTTCGAGCTGTACTTGCCACCGGCCCTTCTCTTCTTAGAGTTCGAGTTATTACCTGATTCGTTGGCACTGGCATGGCTGTCTTCGTTATTGGTGCTGTAGTCCCGTCTTCGGAGTCCTCTGCGATCACTCATGTAGCCGATCGAGGAGATCGAGCTGTTCTTTAGGGACGTTGTGGATCTTGTGTTCTTATGAAACTCATGGACATTCGTCAAGTTGGCATCCATGCTGTAAGAGTGCGAGTTCGCCATATCTAACAACACTTTATCCTCTTTCAGCTGCTTCACCTGCTTCTCGAGATTCGCGTATAGCTTTTCCTTGACGAGTTTCACCATCTCATCGTGCTCCTTGTTCGCCTTCTCAACATCGTCGTAGAAATCGCTCTCCGCCCGATTGATTTGGTACTCCTCCCACAACCGCAGCTGCACAAGGTCGTAGTCTCTCATCTCTTCAAAATCTCTACTCTTGTCCCGCAGCTTCTCGTTGTTCCCCTGGTGTACGGTTGAAAGCTCAGCTTGCAAGTTTTGCAAGGTACTTCTATAGTGCACATCCTTATCCGTGTAGAAGTTCTCATGGATCTTGCTGATCTTGCTGTGAATCGTTATACGTTTCCTGTCTTTCTTATTCACCACTAAAATGAGCACACAGCAAATTTGTTAGTACAGTTCACTTATACGCAGTTGTGCCAAAACCTAAAAAGAGAATAAAAACAATTCAACGTACAGTCGTTCTGTGTATTGTAGTATGCTTGTTCCATCATGCCTCGAGTATCTTTCTCTCTGATTCCTGGCTCTGATTTCTGGCTCTGACTCTCGTTCTATTATGCTGTGTTGTGTCGTATTGTGACTATATATGTCGTAATCGTTATTCAAGTTATGATGGTGTCCAGCTCTCGGAAAACTAGCGGAAGCCAAGCTGCTTTTCAATCTCGAAAACCTATCTATACCCTCACACTCAGTCTCACCATCCGAGATGACACTCAAGCTCTTTCAGGAATAGGAATACTAGCTATATCAAACCTTTTCCCAAAAAAAAACTGAATCCAGCTTTATTTCCCTATAGACCGTTTCCCAAAACAGAGACGTAAGCGTGCTCAAACCAATAATATTCCAAAAGGGGATACTCTGCTGAGGTTGCCAGTTGCAAGTACGTTTGAAAGACTTTGTGATGAAGAGAAGAGAGAGTACTTTTGCACGTCGGGAAGGCGACGAGTACTGGAGTCACAGAGGCGCAGGGGGGAGTGATTTGAGACGTGATGAGTACGACTGTTTACGATGTTATTGTTAGTGAGAGCCGATACATCAAGAGGATAAAGACAGAGCTGGAAAAGGTTGGAGAGCTGGACAAGACGAGGAAGATCGTTGGGACAGATAGTAGGACAGGCAGCGGGGCAGGGTTAATACCCACCAAGTACAGAGATGAACGAATGCTACGAGAATTCATGAGCATGACCGGAATCCAAGACTTTCGGGTGCAAAAGTCAGCGATAGAGGAGAGGAAGAGGAAGAAGCAGGAGAAGGAGGAGGAGAAGGAGGGTAGAACTGGTAAAGACCTGATACGAAGATTCGTGGAACGGTATCTTCGAAAAGAAGAAGCAGAAGCAGAAGCAGAGGCAGAAGATGATGCCATTCAACAGCTATTGCATTCGCTCCCGAAGAGATGGTCGATCTATCCACCAATGCTGCTGATCAACAACCAAGGGACGTTCGATTCCGCTGAATGGAAGAATTGGCTTGAAAGGCATGATCGTGACGACTTCTTCCGCTGCTTTTTACAAGAGTGCTTCCCTCAATGCACCCATATCGCGGTCAACAAGCCTATAATTGAGCAGGACGTGATGAGACGTCCATTCAACATCACGCCCATATTTGGAGAGTTTGGACGGGACCCAACAGAGCAGACGTTTAGTGACCCACAGAGGCTCGACTTTGATGGAGCGTTTTGGTGTTCAGTTGTGCAGAATGGGATTTTTCAGACCTGGGCACCGAGGTATACGATGTTCAGCAGGGGCAACGTCAAGGAGAAGGCACGCATCCTGAACAGTTTCCAAAACGTGAAAAACACTTCTGTAGTGGACATGTATGCAGGCGTAGGATATTTCACGCTGAGCTATCTGAAGTTAGGTGCTAAACATCTATTCTGTTTCGAAATCAACCCATGGAGTGTTGAAGGATTGGTGCGGGCTGTTGTGCAGAACGGATACTCGTATCGTTTGGTTCATCACTATGATGAAACATTCGAGTACCGGCAGGACGTCAAGGTCTACATCTTCCTGGAGAGCAACGAACATGCACTCAAGAGACTGTCCAACTTGGACATCAGTGTTTCGCATATCAATATGGGCCTTCTACCATCCTCCAAGCAAAGCTGGTATACATCGTTGCAGATCGTGGAAAAGTTTGGGAACAGGGCCCAGCTCCATATACACGAGAACGTTGCAGCTGGTAAACTCGAGACAGTTATGGATGACATCGATGCTGAACTGGGCTCGCTCAGCACAGCGCTGCAAATTGAGCCTGTTCATCTCGAAAAAATCAAAACGTTTGCTCCCGATGTGTGGCATGTCTGCTGCGACTTCGAAGTGCACAGACGTGGAGCGTAGGATTGGTGCCAGGAACTACAACGACCGTCTTTTGTGCTTCTGCCTCTGGAAGCTATACTTGTTTGTCATCTATTACATAATAATTAATACCTATTTATCTTCAGGTTCGAAAAAACATCAAGTAAAAAAAATACAAGTAGTCGAATTTCACTGTTGAAAACCCGAAGAATCATTTTTAACGATTGTATTTCAGAAGAAGAACTTGATTTCCTATTCTTTGTTAATTGAGGGTGTGAGCTGGTAGCTGCAACTTTGTATTTCACAAAGAAATACACAGACACGGAAAACAACTGCTGTTTAGCATCAGCCCGGAAAAAAAAGCTAGGTCAAAGAATAAGGTGGTTGGGCAAAAAGAAGATGTCCCATTACGCCCACTCGGATAACATATCGAATCCTGGGGAGGATAACATGGAGAGATACGTAAACTTCACACCAGATCCGAACAACAACGAGCACAGCAAACAACACCAACATCAACATCAACTTCAGCAGCAGCAACACACTGGAGGCTCGTATGGAAGGAATCAGCTAAACACAATAAGCCATAAACAAGATAGTTATAACCTATACGTGCAGACAGGCCAGACACTACAGCTGCAGCCTCAGCAACAACAGCCGAGTTATGATAGTCCAACGGTTCCAGCTGTCCCTGGGTTTAAGCCAGCTTATAATCTTGCAAGGGCTTCAGGAAAACAAGAGATTAGTATTAACACCCAGACGCAAGAAGACAACGTTTCAATGTTTTTAGACGAGCTAAGTGCGCTGAACTCGCCTTCTAATGCACTGAGTTCTACTCAGCATTTCCAGTTCCCACCACAACAACTCTCACAGCCAGGTTCATCAAGAGATAACAGCCCTATCATACAAGTCACGACCCCTCCGCCACCACCAATGATCATATCGACGCCCTCTACAGAAGATGTAAGTGCCATAACGGAGGCTTTAATCGATCAAGGAAGTCGAGGCGGCGCATTTCAACAGAATTTGAATAACGGGTTTAATCCAAACCAGCAGGATGCGAATTCAAACTACCTACTTCCTGATTTCCAGAACCCTGAATTCCAGGGATTACGCCCTTCACCTTCAAACTCGAATCTCAGTGACTTATCATCTGCTGTTGCTTCGCCATACCTCTCTGCGTATTCGCCCTCGTACTTTGAAGATGATGTGCTGTCTCATTTCGAAGATGATGCGCTATCGCAGACAGGGTTCCTTGGAGACCGCATAAACGCTAACGGAGGACTCATAGGCATAAACCCTGGTGATTTGAGTGATGCTGCGAGCGAGATTGATCTACTCACTAGTCATCTGAACAGGCTGACAGAGGAAAATCTGCACACAAATGATAGCCTGTTGAACATGACACAATCGCCAGTAACGATATCGATTGAAGCTGCCCCAGAGGACGCTTCAAAGAATACCCCTTCTCTATTCAGTTCGAATAGATCCTCACAGAACAATTCACCTGCACATTCACGCGCAAACTCTGGATCGTCGCCCAACATTCAGGCTGGACATTACAGTGGGAGACTTCTCTCGCCCAATAGTCCGTCTCCGGACGAGGGTGATCACGACCATGATCATGACAATGGCAACCAACAACACCAAGCAATGCGTGCTGGAAGGCAGAGGCGTTTGAGCAACAGATCACGTTCCAGCTCTATATCTCACTCAGCAGTCACAGAGACTGATGAACCATCTAGAAGCAGGTCTATCTCCCGTAACCGTGAGAAGATCCTTGAACTAGCATCGCCCAACCAGTCCAACAAGCGTGTACAGAAGCATCCTTCGATCTATGCGTGCCATCTCTGCGAGAAGCGCTTTACAAGACCGTACAATCTCAAGTCACATCTGCGAACACACACTGATGAGAGGCCATTTGTATGCACTGTATGTGGCAAGGCGTTTGCTCGTCAGCATGATCGCAAGCGCCATGAGGATCTACACTCTGGGAAGAAACGATACGAGTGTCGAGGCCAGCTCAAGGATGGCTCCTTCTGGGGGTGCGGGAAGAAGTTCGCACGTACAGATGCGCTGGGCAGACATTTCAAGACTGAAGCAGGCAAGGAGTGTATTCGTCCGTTGATCGAGGAACACGAGCAAGAGCAGCAGCTCCTGGCTCAGCGCGATGGCTCCCTCGTAGTACCTTCGCTCAGGATGACTGGAGCGCTTCCCGAGGAACTCTATAGCAAGATACCCGGAATGCACGCCACTGCTAGTGATGCTGGAAGCGACTACGAATGAAACAATAAATGGTGATGAATATTCCGTTCTTTGTAGTGAAGTGAGTCCCGATGGCCTGAATTAGGTATGACTCTTTGACGTACCAACTGTCTGTTAGAAGCGCTGGCGGATAAACGCATCGAGACAAGCATTCGAAGAAAGAAAGATACAGCCAAGAGAGATCGAGCGAAAAGGAAAAGGAATTACACACGCTCACGGGCTTCGAGATGTCTCTCGATCTTGAGGACGATGACAATGCAAGTTCAGTTTTCAGCGAGTTCTAGAAATATGAAGAAGGTTCTAACACAATTTTTTTTGTCCAGGCTATACAGAGAGTCACAACGTCATTTAAGGCTGCACCTCCAGTCTCGCACGAGGAACTTGATTCTTACAAACGGTCGATCCAGCAAGAGCACAATGCTCGTATGCTGGAAAAGATATTTCAATCTAATAGTACGTTACCCGTGAAGGTACCCGCTGTGCAAATTGAGGGCACAGAAAGCTACACCGACTCGTTCTTGTCAAGCCAGATCTCTCCATTCATCAACAACTCAACAACTTTTGGGAAGCTCCTCAAAAACGTCGATGTAGTGACATCAAATTTCTACAAGACACAGGCAGCTGAGAATGTGCGTGTATTCCTAGAATCTCAGCCTGTGTACGACTCAAACGATTTGGTAGTAGTACCGAAGATCAGGTTGTTCCCAGCTAAAAAATTCATGGCGAAAACAGGAACGAATATTGGAAACGGTGAAGGGGATGGGTACTTGATGCTACAATGGAGAAACATTTTTGGCGGGGCTGAAAACTTGATGCTCGATGCAACAACGGGCACGAGAACTAGCTCATCTTACATCCTGAACTACTCCGAACCTTTTAGAGACTTAGCAGATTGGAGAACTGAGATATCCTTGTTTTTGACGAATCGTAAAATCGATTGGTCTTCTCATCATCAGAGCATTAAGGGAATAAACACAAGGCTGCTGTCCTTGAGGAATGGTGTCAATCATGAGTTTTCAGTGGAGAACATATTAAGAAGCATTAACAAAGTTTCATTTGGCGCTTCGAGCAACATAATGTTTCATGCCGGGGATGATATCAAATCAAGCTTCATATATAGGTTTACTCATGACACAAGAGACGATAAAGTTTTGCCGAAGAGTGGTAGATATTTCAGCTTGTCTAATGAGTTTTCTGGGTTATTCCCCAAAATTAACACTTTCAGGTTTTTCAAACAATCGCTCGAAGGCTGCATTGCAACAAACATCAACGATGGAGGAACTATATTTAACGTGTCGCTGAAGGGAGGGTGGATATACAATCTGTCACAAACAACTCATCTCATGGATAGATTTTATCTTGGAGGGCCTAATGATGTCCGTGGGTTTTTTTTCAACGGATTAGGGCCAAGAAACTATAATGACACATTAGGTGGTGACATTTTCTTGAGTGGTGGGATAAGTATGTTCAACAGATTGCCGTATCTAGACAAGGACTCCAACCTGAAGCTACATTCCTTTTTAAACTTTGGGAGATTATCACCGCTAGATCGTAACGATTCCATGAAAGTCGTACTGAAGGATTTGCTGACGCAACATTCTATCGGTGCCGGGTTTGGGCTGGTCTATAGACATCCAATGGCAAGATTTGAGTTGAACTTTGTTCTCCCAATAACTGCTCATAGAAGTGACTCCATCAGAAAGGGATTACAGTACGGTATAGGGTTGAGCTTCATGTAAATTTACAAACAATCTTACACAACAGAATAGACATTTAAAGGTACAGTCAGTTTTCTCTCTGTTCGTGTAGTTCAATCCATTCCTCATGAGCCTTGATTACTGCAGGTATAATCAAACTCTCAATGTCGACGCCTTCGGATTGTTGCTCGTCAGTAAGCCTGTACCAAGTTGGCTTCTTTGTCTCATCTTTGGTGACAAAAACGACTTCTTTCTTTCTAGTCTGTAGCAAGTTCCCAATCACTAATTGATGGTTATATCTATTCAAAGCCTGCCTAGCCTTTTTCAACAGAATTGACTCATCAGTCTCTAATTTGAAACTCGTAATCATTGCCCCCGGTGCCCAGGAGTCCACTAATCGTCTCAAAAACTTAGGAACTGGGTCTAAATTTACAACCAACTTCCCACCGTCATGGTCTTGGGCTTGAATCTTGTGCTCAGGAAGTTTGGAGAACGGTAAGAAGAAATCAGAAACTGCAGCGGCCAAATAGAACAGGGCATTCGTTCCAATCAAATCCAAATTTTTCGATATCTCTCTGAGAGAAAACAGATATTGATTCACAGTAGTGAAAGGCAGCAAGAGCAGCGAGTTACTGTCTCTTGCATTGTTGTATTTTTTCCAAACTTTATGAATTTCTTCGCTGTATTGCGGTTTGATTTCTATCTTTCCATTGATTTCAGTCATGTAATCCAGGAAGCAGTTAGTCGTATGGCTGTAGTGTCTAGAGTACGGAAGCAACGAGAACTCTCTGTGCAGAAAGATGACAGCGTACCCATGCTCTAAAAACTGCTCAGCACTGGTTGCACCTCTTGTACCGGCACTGAAATTGTCAATGAATCTCACAGTGTTGTTTTCAAGTGGGACAGTGGTACCGCCGGAAGTTACAAGCACAATCTTTATATTACTTTTCTGGTGGTACTTGATGAACTCCAAGCTCTCTTGAGAGAGTTTGGAGAGATATGATGGTGGGTCATTAGTCTTGAAGTAGTGGTCCTCGTCGTTGATCTGGGCGACTGGGAACTCCGGGACTGTTCTGTCAATAGCAGAGAGAGCGTCAGGAGCAGATGTGTGGATTGTACTGTCAGTCATTGTCGCTTGAAATCTGCTGCCTCCTCTATCCCCACTGCAGCGTTGGAATCGCTTAGTGCTAAATAGCATTAAACAGCGTTCGTTTAACAATATATTTTTGTTACCCTTCTTTTCATCTTATGTAGTAGGTACCTTGATGCGCCATTACTGTTGTTAATAATCATCCGTCGTCGTCACCACGAGCACTATAGTAGCATCATTACCACTCAAGAGAAGGACGATCAGAATGAGCACTATAGTGTTTCTAGATGTAAGATACGGCACCGTGGCTTTGATTTTTCGTTGAAAAGGAGCTTACTTACTCACCTTCAGATCTCACTAGGACGTTTGTAATCGATCGGTTTCATTAGAATATCAGCTCAACTTGAACACTAACCAACACCCGAAACAGCAAACCCACTGGGGAGAATAAAGATCCAATTATACTGCGAACAGCTTCCAAGGTGAGTTTCGCCTCTTCCCTTCTCCCTGCTCCAGTTTTCATCCAGAGCTTAGCACCTGGTCCATCTTTGCCATTTGGTCTTTTAAGCATGTAAGGAGGTAAG
>JAKTRK010000082.1:0-29832 GCA_030579675.1 Liangdongia quercuum | reverse complement strand
AAAAAAAAGAACAAAAAGAACAATGATCTCTCCAATTCTCTTAATCTTTCTTTTTTTTTTTTTTCTTATTTGGGTTTATTAGATTTTTTTTTTTATCTTTTTTTTCTTTATTTTTTTTTTTTTTTTTTTTTTTTTTTTTTTTTTTAATTAATTTCCAGACCTTCCTCAGCGAGTTAATGATGCTAAGTGTTATCTGCATCAGTTCGTATTTAGAGTTCCGCCATGAGAGGAGCAGTAGTAGTCTATAGCTTCCCCTATTTCAATTGCTAGTACACTTTGAAATCAGATCTGATTGTCCATTGGATCACTCTTCAGTTGCCCCATCCTGAATATAGAGCCTAAAGCGTGAACTGAAGCAGATGGGCTTTGCCGTATTGCGGGAACGGTAATATGTCTAAACTACCACGACACACGACGCACTGTAGAGCCTGTAGATAAACCCAGCTCATGACGTTTCCCCTAGTTTCAGAAATCCAGTTTTTCACATATGCAGCGACCGCATTTTATTTTTTGTTAGGAGACTTCTTCTGTTTAATTTGTTTCCAAGCAACCTAAATATACACATGTGTATATAAACTCTCAGGCTCCCTTCTTACCGCTCCACAACTGAGACTTAATAAATAAAAACACATACAACACAGTGGTGGTAATATCATATCCTCTTGCACAATACTGTTACTAGCGATAAAAGATTCTGGTATCATGGTAAAGAATAACGACAAGCAACAACAGCAGCAGCAGCAGCAGCAAGACGAAGAGAAAACAGCCGCCGCAAATGTCAAGCTCATCAAAACCACTGGAAACGGCGGTCTAACAAGAACATCACAAGCTTGTGACCGGTGTAGGATCAAGAAGATCAAATGTGATGGTAAAATTCCTAGTTGTACAAACTGTTTGTCAATAGGTTATAACTGTCAGACTTCGGACAAGCTTACAAGACGAGCTTTCCCTAGAGGCTACACTGAAAACTTGGAGAAAAATTTGATCTCTCTACAGAATGAGAACTCTAAATTGATCACTGAGCTGGACTCTTTGAAAAAGTCTCTAACGTCTTCATCTAAAGGCCCTTCTGACGCACCAGGCGGCTCACACAGCCCTTCATCTGTACTTCCCTCTGTGCCGATTTCTGCCGCTATAGACTGTGGATCACCAGTAAGTGGTGGTGGGTTTGAAGAGAATGATGCTTTGCATAGAGAGTCATTGTCTGAGAACTTCTTCAGATTCGATAACTTCATAGAGAAGGATAATTACGTAGGTCTCAATAGCTTGAATTTGTTGTTCAACGAAATGCTCTCAAGCTTCAAATTGGACCCAATCGAAGAGTTGAAGTTCCCAGCTGTTGACTTCACCAATGTCTATGATTTTATATTGAATAAGTTCCTAATCAAGTTTCCTTCAAAGACAAACCTGGACCTTTTGATCTCAAACCACTTTGAGAATCTAAATTTGATCCCAATATTGGATGAGGACACCTTCTTCAACACTTATAAGAATGTTTTCAACTCGATTGATAACAAGACCGAGAATCTTGTGACTCTATTGAGACAGCCCATGGAGATACAAGATCCAAGTCAAGATGGAAACTTGATTTTCATCACTAACTTGATCCTCATAATTCAACTCAACTGCTCTATATTCAACTTGCATGAAATCCATAAGCTAATTTCTAGCTTAAATTTACATTTCGACATGACCATCCAGAAGTTTCAAACCATATTGTTGTGCTTATACCTCTTCCAAAATAAAAACTGTTATAAGAATACTGTTATCAGTCTCACCAACCTTTCCCACTCCGCTGTGTTAACTTTAGGATTGCATCTAAATTATAACAACTTGAAACAAAACAGTACGGATGTCTCAATGAGCAAAGACGACAGATTCAAAATGCATTCTGTGAGATTGAAACTATACTGGAGTTTCTACATCTTGTCTTCAATATCTTCAATCACTTTTGGCTTACCACAAGTTGGATTCTTCAGCAGATTCGAAGTTCCTCAATTGAGTACCATCCTAAATTCGAACAAAAATTTGAACAACTGCATTCTTTTGATCGAACTTTTGAAAAATTTGGAAGATATCAACATCATGTCCATTGATGAAGAACCGGAGGCTTTGAGTGCAATCGATCAAAAGCTTGCAACTTGGAGAAAGGACTTGAAACTTCAAAACCTCTTCCATAAAATACCTATAGGATCCATACCAAATGATGCATTGGATTCGAGGCCTACTAAGAGACTCAAAAAACTCAAGGTCATGTCGTCCAAGGAAGAGGTCCACAAAATTCAGATGAATTTGTTTTATCTCTATTTCAGATTGTTGATTCATTTGAAATCTTCTTATGCAAATTCCGTCATTAATCAGTCAGAGTACATCCTATCTAATATCTCAAGAGAATTCCTAGCCTATGTCATTTTATTGGATTCCAAAAAAGAGCTCAACAATTTAAACAATTTTGAGTTTCATCTCATTCCAATCAATTTCTTGAAAATAACCTTGATATCAATGCTGAACTTGGTGAAGATTTCAAAAGATTTCAACAAGAACGGCGCTTTGTTTAATGATTCAAATCGCATCCTAGTTAAAATCCTCAAAATAATAAAGAACAGATATCCAGAGAATTTTGTCACTTTCAAGAATCTCGTGATTTTCATTGAGAGCAAGTTTCACTTAAACGATGATGAAGCCAAAATTAGATCTTATGAGATGGAGCGTGCTCAGTTACAATCCTCCACATCCAACAGAAACCAGGTTTCTCAACCATCTTTGTTTAGTGACTCAAATTTGCATTCTATATCCAACAGAAATACGACAGATGCTTCTTCTGGCTCAATAAGCTCTAGCAACTCAAACTTGACCTTCTCCTCTTCGTTTGACTCCAGGAAGTTTTCTACGGAATCAGACACGTCATCTATTGACGAACTTCCAGACATCCCTTCAAACTTGGATATTCTGTTTGATTGGAATTCCACGCTGAAGGATGATCACTTCAAAGTTGACCAGAAAGTGAATGAAGGATCTGTTTTCAATGAAAAGATCAATCACAACCATACAACAGCACACCCTACAGTAAATGCATATGACTTGAGTTATATTACTCAAACATGACGATACTTGTTATGTTCCCAGCTCCCATATTCCAATGCTTATCATTTATTTTCAAAACCAGCTGAGGATTTCACGTCGATATTTATGAAGATGTTTTTCTTTCTTTTTTTTTTTGATTATTGTTGTGTTGATATTATTATTATTATTATTATTATTATTATTATTTATTAGTTTAATTTATTGGCGTGGTCAGAATATTTACACCTGGTGTGCTATTACGATGTTATATGAAGTGTATTATTAGGTTCATATATAGTGAATTCTTCCATTTATAGTGAAATTTTAGCCTTGTAGTCGACGACCCAATCAATTAATTACTTGGAAGCGCAATATTATCTTCATGAATATTGAATGCTAGTTTTTTGATCACTTTGTCGCTCCGAAGGTTGCTAACAGAAGATGACCTTTTTAATGCAGTAAGAGAAGAGGGTATGACCTGGCTTGTGTAGTTCATTCGACATTTTCTTGGTGGCGTGACATATGATGGTATTGTAAATTTGTTGAAGGAAGCAGTCCACTTGGTCTGAAGTTTGTGCTGTTGTTTCGAGGATTCGTATTCGTATTTCACGAAGCCTGGAAACTTGTTGATATCTAAATCACCTAGAGTGGCTCGCGGAGCTGACTTAGAGGTCCGATTTTTCAGCGAGACGCTCACATTTTCTTTATCTATTTCGTTCTCATTAGTAAAATTAAGACCCGATAAGCAGAACTCTGTGGTATAATCATTTGGATCACTGTAAATAACGAAGTCAGGTCCAACCGCCCTAGATATAGAATGCGATTTTGGGCTACCTGGCGAGCAATTGTTCGATGTTTTCAGTGATTTAGTTGGTGACAATCGTATGTTGTTATCCTTTGATAATAGTGCTTGTCTTTTGACACTTTTGGTAGGCGAAGACGATCTTGAGAGCATGATGGTATTATATGTTACCAGAGGAGGTGCTTTGAATTGAAAGCAATTTACAACAACTTTGATGAGGAGCGAGGCCACTTTATAAAGGTATATAACATATTCGCGAAGCGGCAGCTCCTATCCTCCTTTCAAGTGATCCAATGTAGAATTTGGCGATGACGCGTCTGTTTGTTTCAACCACGACCCGCGACGCTAAAATAGCAGAGCCGCCGCAAGGAACAAAAATAGGCAACAAACCACGCCGAAGCGGAATAATCGAGCATAGCATCGTAATTATGACAACAAAAAACGTACTTTGTGCATGTGGCCCCCAGATGTGAATTGGTGAAAACTTTGTGAGGGAAAAATTATGATCTTCGTCTTATACTTTATGAAGATGTCTTTCCAAGTTGATTAGAAAATCACTGGGTACTTTTGAGCAAAAAAGAACACAAAGTAGCGCTGCTTGGTTTCGATCCAAGGACATCAGGGTTATGAGCCCTGCGCGCTTCCACTGCGCCACAGCGCTAGCTGTTGAGATTTATTATAGTCGAAAAGTATCTACATATAGCGAGTAACTATTGGGTTGGGGACACAGTAATATTGCAATCTGTTTTTTTTCTCTATATAGAGCATGGAAGGTTTTATTTGCGTAGAATGGGATCAGGAATGGAGCCTGGAAATCATCATATTGCAAAAGGACAAGATAAAGTTTCCGTTTAAAAATTGACGAAAGCTCTTTTTTTGTTGGATTTTTCTACCTTGGGGCAAGTTATTATTTTGAGTTGAATCATGCACATGTGAATCAGTCAAAAAAAATTGAAAAAAAAAGACATCCTCGAGAACATCATCTATTAAACTCGAAGATCAGATCAGTTTGGAGATGAGGATTAGCCAGAAACTGGAGCAGAGTCACTCTGAGAGTGACTCTGCGACTTTTTCGTTTGAGTTCTTCGTTCCAAAAACGAGTCAAGGTGTCCAGAACCTCTATGATAGAATGGATAGGATGTATAACCTGAATCCTCAGTTCATAGATGTTACTTGGAATGCTGGCGGTAGATTGTCTAATCTTACCACAGATATTGTACAAACTGCTCAGTCAGTATTGGGACTAGAGACATGTATGCATTTGACTTGTACAAACATGCCTGTTGAATTGATCGATAAGGCGCTTAAAGATGCATACGAATCTGGCTGTCAGAATATTTTGGCTTTGAGAGGTGATCCGCCAGTGGAAGGAGGAGAATGGTCAGCAGTTGAAGGGGGGTTTAATCATGCAAAGGATCTTGTTAAGTACATCAGAGAAAAATATGGGGAGCACTTTGATATCGGTGTTGCAGCCTATCCAGAAGGTCATCCAGAGCAGAGCGATGTAGATACGCTCATAGATTATTTGAAAGAGAAGATCGAAGCTGGGGCAAACTTCGTTATCACGCAGATGTTCTATGATGCCGAAAAATTTATTGATTGGTGCTCAAGAGTCAGAGCGAAAGGCATCAACGTTCCAATTATTCCTGGTATCATGCCTATCAGTTCTTATGCGTCATTCAAGAGACGTGCAACGTGGTGTGAAATTAATGTCCCTGCCGAATTTGAAGACAAGCTATTTGTTATCAAGGACGATGACCAACTAGTTAGACAGGTAGGTACCGAGTTACTATCTGAAATGTGCACAAAACTTTTGAAATCAGGCTACGTGAATCATTTACATTTCTACACAATGAATCTCGAAAAGTCTTCGCTGATGATTCTGCAGAAGCTTGAACTTATTGGGCCAAATATTGCTGATGAGCTTCCTTGGAGAAAATCTCTAAATCCAAACAGAAATAAAGAGTCTGTCAGACCAATTTTCTGGAAAAATAGAAAATTTAGTTATGTTACTAGAACTCAAGAATGGGACGAGTTCCCCAATGGTCGTTGGGGTGATTCGAACTCTGCTGCATTTGGAGATGTAGGTTTATTTACTGCAGGTCTTCTTCGTCAATCATCCAAGAGATGTATTGAGTTATGGGGTGAACCAAAATCTTTGCAGGATATTGCTGATCTCGTCATAAAGTATTTGAAAGGAGATGTCAACTCTTTGCCATGGTCTGATACTCCAATTACTTCTGAAATTGAATCTATCAAAGAAGAGCTAATCACCATTAACAAACAAGGAATAATTACTATAAATTCTCAACCTAGAGTGAACGGTGTCAGCTCAAGTGACCCTGTTTTTGGATGGGGGCCTAGATATGGGTCTGTATATCAAAAGCAGTACCTTGAATTTTTATTACCGAAAACCAAGCTATCCAAGTTAATTTCAAGGATCAACAGCATCAACAGACCGTCAAACTCACATAAAAATGCAAAGGATAATTTCAATGTCTTAACTTACTTCGCAATTGACTACAACGATGATTTGAGTTCTAATTCCAAGGATGATTCTGCGAATGCTGTAACCTGGGGTATTTTCCGAGGCCAAGAAGTTTTACAACCGACAATTGTGGAAAAGGTTTCATTCTTGGCTTGGAAAGATGAGGTTTACAGAATTGCAGAAGAATGGAGCTCCATATTTGCAGAAGGGCCTACGAAGGATGCAATAAAGTCCCTCATCAATGATTATGCGCTGATTAACATTGTCGATAATGATTTTGTTGGTAAAGATAAAATCTTTGGATTATTCAGAGATTTATGATGCTCATGGGGCAGCGCCATGACTTACGTTTTTAATGACATCAACTGTCCTTTTCAATGTTTTTATTTTCTGGTTTTATGCTTCTTTTCGTTCCTTTTTTATTGAATTATTTCTTTATATTATTTGATACTGCATAGGTTTTAGGCTGACTGCTGTGGGCATGAGAATGATAATGATATACATACATTCTTACATAAAATACTCAAGGGTGACTTCACCTCAACTGTTAAAGTGACCCCAGAGAATTTCTTTTTCCAAACTTTTTCTTCATGAATATATAGAGGACCTTTGGGATTTGGTGTAATTAGCCTAGAAACTAGGCTATCTCTCTATAAAGATAGTTGAGGATTCTCTATTCTCGCCAGTAACAAACGTGCTAAAGTTGACGGAAGCAGCTCATAGCAGGAGTGTGCCCCGGCTATTCAAAAAAACTTGAAGCTTTCGACGTGTCAAAAGCTGGAGCAGAAATGATGGGTTCTTCAAGGTAATTCTCCTGAGAAATCGAGCAGAGATGATTGTCTGGGCATATATTTTGAGTCTTTTGCTACTGAATAAAGTGGCAATTTCTCAAATTGATATCCAGCTGCAGGCTAATTGGGAGGCGCTACCTTTTGAATTACAACTTTTGTAAGTGAGCATCATGACGAATATCGTTTTTGTTCTAACCAAAGGAAAGGGAGACAATTGCATCTGAAAATGCGTCTTATTATATTCCAACTGCACTCAAAATCGCCTCCGTTGATGTAGAGGACGAGCTTGACAAGACTGTGTACTCGGACGATCAGAGCTTATACGAATCTGTATTTAGCCAGTTAACAGTTTCTGAACGTTCTCTTTACGATATAGCGTTGGCAAATAAGTATTATTCACCAAGAATCGTCTCCCACTATAACTACTATAACAATACAGTTCTGGGTCAATACAAATCCCAATTACTGGCAAGATGCGGAAAGACTACAGGAAGTTGGCTCCAATATAATGATGTCGTTTATTGTAACCCAGACGATGTCTATGCACTTATGACAGACGAGAGGAACTCTGATGATAACATACTACTTCCATTTGATCGAGTGATTGGCTCCTCAGGACCAATTTTGATTCTGTACAGTAACGTTAACGAACCTAATTTCAAGCAATTTTTCGGTAATCTATACGATTCTGCTGAACATGGAAAAATACGTTTTGTATGGAGATATACTCCGCAAAATATTGATGAGAGAGAAGTACTTGCAGGCTATGGAGTAGATTTAACGCTGAAAAGAACAGATTATATTGTCATTGATGATCGCGATATCGGAGAGGTGCAGAGAACAAAGAACAAGAGACAAGAGGTTTTGAAAGAACATGATTCATTTACGTCGTTTTTTGATATTTACAATGACAATATTATTGCAATAAGCAAACGCGAAATAGAAGATCTTGATTATAGACTAGCATCGTTTGCTTTATCATCAGACAATGACACCATCAATTTTGAGAGATTATCCAAAGTTGTCCAAGATCTTCCTAAGTATAGCTCTTTCTTATCAGACTTCGATCCAGAGGATGGTCTACTCAAGCAGATTGAACTCAACAGCAGACTCGGCCTTTCTTCGGAGAATCCTGGAATATTTTTGAATGGATTAATCTTGGACGATACCCATCAAGATGTTTACAGCTTATACAACTTGCTGAAACAGGAACGAAACACTATAAATGATTTCAAACAGCTTGGATTCTCCTCAAAAGAGTCACGTTTGATCATGGGAAAATTTGCCCTATTCTCATTGATCAAAGAAAGAAGATATCCCCAATCTAGATACGACTTGACAAATAGTGCTGTGACGTACTTCAATGACATTGAAAATGACTCTGCTTATAAAAAGCTATCGACTGATACCAGCATATATTTGGAAAGATATCAAATGGGCCAAATACCTCCATTAAGACAAAATATTCATGACCTTATTTTCGTTATCAATCTTTCAAACGAGGAACAACTCGATATTTTCAAGGAGATCAGCGAAGTTATCTTGAGCAAAAGAATTCCTCAGCGCGTAGGACTAGTCCCTTTACTCAATTCAGACTCGGACAAAATAATTGCGAATAATTTTTACTATTATGAAAAGAATTATGGAATAAAAAAAGCGTTGAAGTACTTATATAAAATAGATCTTGATGATGTGGAAAGTTTGACCGAAGAAGATTTATGCTCCGGCCCTATAAATGAGTTTACAAGCCAATTTGACATCGAAACTGCTTCAATGATTGTAAACGGTGTGATATTTGAGCTTACCGAACAGTGGCCTTACTATCTTACTCAACAGTTAACGCAGGATGTAAATCTGATTATGGGTATGGTATATACTGGCAGAGTCGATAATGATGAGTCAATTCGTGATGTTCTCTATGATGATGCTTTGAAATTTAGAGATTTACTGGTGGTCCCAGAAAACAGAGCTACTATAGAACACAGAATATTGAACCCAGAGGTTTTGAGAGAACTCGAGGTTTCCAAAAATGATGTTTTTGAGTTTCTATCTGGGGACAAAGACTCTGAGGTTTTCGTGACTTTTACAATCGGTGGAAATTTTGGATCTAAGCTGATTCTCCAACAGCTAATAGAAGTTCTCAAATTCAGTGAAGCCTCAGAAGTTAACCTTAAAATAAGACTAATTAATATTTCGGATGAGGCAACTTTTATTGGAAAGATACACCAATCTTTGAACAAGTCAATTGAGCACGCTATTGAAGTAATCAGTAAAATCATTGAGGACAACATATTTACTGAACTCAGTGAAAACCTAGCCCTCAAGCAATCATTGAAGACAGCTGGTATTCCTGCAAAATCCTTCGTTCTTTTAAGTGGACGCTATATAGAGTTAGATGATAAAGTAATTCGTCAGAGATCTCTAGAATACCTGTTCGATTTTGAATTGAAGACCAGAATATCTTCGGCATTTGAGGTATTGAAGCAAGTTAAGGTCCCACAGGCAGGAAACAAACATGACTGGTATGAGTTTTTCATCAGCAAAATAACTAAAACCTTTTATAAGGATCAAGGATTAATCAACACTCCTCTTGTCCCCAGATTGGATTTCAGTAGCGTTAAAAATGAATATTCCATCTCTTTTGGTGACCAAGAAACCAGTGATGTTCATATTACCGTTGTTGTTGATCCAGCCGAAGAAGCTGCTCAAAAGCTATTGTCTCTCATCGAATCAGTCAAGAATGTTGATTTTGTCTCTATAGATATAATTTTACAGCCAAAGAAATTGGAAGAACTTTCGGTAAAAAGATTTTTCAGAGGCAACTACAAATCTAAAGTCAAATTTTTGGATGGACGTATTATCGAAGATGACTTTGTTTCGTTTGATTTAGTTCCTGAAAATACGTTGTTCACATTGGACTTAGATACACCCTCCTCATGGATTGCTGTTATAAAGGAAAGTGCTTCCGATTTGGATAATGTGCTTTTGTCACAAACAGGAGCGGTAACTGGAATTTATGAGTTGAAAAATATTATTATAGAAGGAAACGCTTTTGATGTTGATTCGTTGAAACCACCAACGGGACTCTCTGTTCAGATTGAAGGCTCAGACACCAATATCATGACAAACTACGGTTATTTGCAACTCAAAGCCAATCCTGGACTGTGGGAATTCGAGATAAAGGATGGGAAGTCAAGTGATATATATTCGTTACTAACGATCGACGATATCAACAATGAAGGAAGAGAGGTTCATAAAAAGTTGCAGGTCGATATTCTAGACATGGATGGTAAAATGATTTATCCAAGGGTGGTCAAAAATCCAGGCAGGGAAAACGAGTCTTTGATTGTACTTGAGAATGAAAGTCAGTCACTTGGTGGTGAAAAAAAGGTTGAAAGCTCTTTTTTGGGAAAGTTATCGAATAAACTGACCAGAACTTTTGGTGGAAGCAAGAAACAGGCGGATATAAATATCTTTACTATTGCAAGCGGTCACTTATATGAAAGATTCTTGAGTATAATGACTGTTTCAGTCATGCGCCATACCAAACATACAGTCAAATTTTGGTTAATTGAAAATTACATGTCTCCATCGTTTAAAGAATTCTTGCCCCACCTTGCTGAGAAATATGGTTTTGAATATGAGCTTATCAACTATAAATGGCCATCCTGGCTTAGAGGACAAAGAGAGAAACAAAGAACAATCTGGGGCTACAAGATTTTATTTCTGGATGTTTTATTTCCTCAAGATTTGGACAAGGTTATATTTGTTGATGCTGATCAGATTGTTCGTACTGACCTACAAGAACTGGTTGATATCGACTTGCAAGGTGCACCATATGGATATACACCAATGTGTGATTCAAGAACCGAGATGGAAGGGTTCAGGTTCTGGAAACAAGGTTACTGGGAGAAATTCCTGGGTGAGAATTTCAAATATCATATTAGTGCGTTGTATGTGATCGATCTTAAGAAATTCAGAGAGATCGCTGCTGGAGATAAGCTCAGACAGCGCTATCAGGCACTGTCAAGAGATCCTAATTCACTATCGAACTTGGACCAAGACTTGCCAAACAATATGCAGACACAGCTTAAGATATTTTCTCTTCCTCAAGAATGGTTATGGTGCGAAACATGGTGCGATGATCAGAGTTTGAAAAAAGCTAAAACCATCGATCTTTGTAATAACCCTTTGACCAAGGAGCCTAAACTTGATAGGGCAAGACGTCAAATTCCGGAGTGGACAAAATATGATGACGAAATTGCGGAGCTCAGAGATAAATTTTCCAAGTCTTTGAAACCTCAATCTCTGAAAAAAGAGGGGGGAAATCATCATGAAAAAAAAACCAACTATAAAACCTCAACTCCTCATGGTCATGATGAGCTTTGAATCCTTGCCTAAGGTTGTATATATTGATTTGCGCCAATTTTCTGGAATCTTGTCGACATAGACATCAGAAGTAGTATATTACTGTTTAGCTCAACAAATTGAAATATTCGCGAAATTTTATTACATCGAAGATCGACTGAGAAATAATAAATGATTCGAATAGGATAGCTCTCGTTCCACGATCTGTGTAATTCTTAAAAATGTTACTGACCTCGAGAGCAGAATGCATAATCCCAAGGAGAATCACATTTTTTGCATTCAGGGAAATATCACACGATACAGGGAGAGGAATTTCAAGGATAAATCTCGGGACACAACTGAGCTCGCAGAAGAAACTCGAAACCTCTAAACTGATCGAAGATCTCAAAAACTCTATAGTCAAAGTTCCGTCTCCAAGGAAGCTGAAAACCTATCTGGACAGTTACATCATTGGTCAAGATACTGGCAAAAAGGTCATGTCTGTGGCTGTCTACAATCATTACCTGAGAATTAATGATAAGGCCAAAAAACTGTCCAACAAACTGATTGAATTGGAAGAGAAAGAAGATGAGGAGCTCTATTCCTTTAGCGGCTCTCGTCCCCCAAGCAATGCGGGATCAGAACAAATGAGCTTTGATCTTGATATCAAGGATGATGATCTGGAGCTTTCAAAATCGAATATCCTGCTGCTAGGGCCATCGGGCTCAGGCAAAACCCTGATCGCGAAGACTTTGGCTAGAGTATTGAACGTTCCGTTCTCAATAACAGATTGCACACAATTAACGCAGGCAGGTTATATTGGCGAAGACGTTGAACTGTGCATCGAAAGACTACTGATAAGCAGCGATTATAACGTTGAAAAGGCAGAGAAGGGAATAGTCGTGCTGGATGAGGTGGATAAACTATCGAAGCCATCACAGAGTAATGGAACGAAAGATGTTGCAGGTGAAGGCGTGCAACAAGCGCTTCTGAAATTGATTGAAGGCACCACGGTTCAAGTCCAAGTGAAGAAACCAATTAACAAAGATAAGGATACCCAGAGTAATAACACTGTGGCCAAGAAAACGGAAACGTATCATGTTGATACCAGCAACATTTTATTTGTGCTAATGGGGGCTTTCATCGGGTTGGACGAGCATATCGCTGCGAGAGTGTCGAAATCTTCAACTGAATCCAAGAAGGAAGAGACTACTCACAAAAGCAAGAAGAATCAAGTCAGGCAAATCAAACTAGAGGACGGTCGTAGAGTTTCAGCATTGGAATTAGTGACACCACAGGATCTCACGTCTTATGGAATGATACCTGAACTGATAGGAAGAGTTCCAATAATCACAGGGCTGGATTCGTTGAATGAAGTTGATTTGCTATCGATTCTAACTGAACCAAAGAATGCACTTTTGGCGCAGTACGAATACATTTTCAAGCAGTTTGGAGTAAAACTGGCGGTTTCTAAAGCTGCTCTACAGAAAATTGCCGGCCTCGCTTTGTATGAGGGCACTGGAGCTAGAGGTCTTCGAGGAATAATGGAAAGACTGTTGCTAGACCTGAACTACGAATGTCCGGACTCAACCATAAAGTTCGTGTTGATCGACGAGCATACTGTCGATACTATTTCGTCTGGCAAGATCGAAGCAAAATACTACACAGATGAAGATATACCGAATTTTATACGTGACGTTAAAAAGGAAGATTTTGAGTTAGCCAGCGAGTTACAAAAGGAGCTCAAATTGCCAAATATCGACTGACAGTAACATTCGTGGAGGCTGACTGGACCGACCGACCACGCCATTTAATGACAATGTACATATACATCAAAGTCCAGCATTCGCTATTGTAGAGGCTGCTCAGCTACAACGTATGACATCGTATCGAAGGAGTTTAGACAATGCAGCTGCAAGTGGTTCTAACAAAAGATATTTTCAGCTGCTCTCTAGTATTTATATCTGCTCCTTCCAACTGCAGCGAGTTGCTTACATAAATGAAACGTGCTCTAGATAAGAAGAACAATAACGAGTATTAACTAGTACATTCATTGCAACAGTAATGGACAGAAGACAGCCGTGATCGAAATTGAAAGCCACATAAATCAGCACCTTATGAGACCTGAAGTCTTTGGGCTCCAATATCTGAGGTAAGGAGAAGTGGTTGCGCGTTTTTTTTTTATACGAACCTGAAAACTACTAGCTGCGTCTTATGTGTCCCCTCAATTCATTATCACCAGTGGACATGTCGCTTTCTGTAGAGAGCTGTACCACCTAAGATTGCTTCTATAGCGTTGAGTAAACTTCTCTGCTTAGAAAATCTCATTGACATTCAGAAATGAGGTGTGAGAAGAAGCAAAACTCGTAAAAGGGATATCAAACTTCAAACAATTCCTACGTCTGGTATCGACATATGAATGCGATTTCAACGTGGTGAGAAAGGGTATTCATATAAACTATACACATCGTGCAAGCTCTTATTTTTTTTTGCTTTTTGAGGATACGACTGGTTGGATTTTGAAACGACAATAGGATGAGCCAAGACGCTTTGGTTGAGGCTTCAAGAGAAAAGACTCGTCAACGATCACTCATCAGCATAGCAAGAAACATGACTTTGACTCCGCTCGACAATGCTATAGATAGGACCATCGCCCGTGAATCACAGATCAGGAGTGCTGGACCCGCATCTCCAGCAGAGTATGGGAAGCAGAAGCTCAAAGAGGACGAGGCAAAGTGGGAGGCACTGATCAAAATATCGAAACACTCGAAGGATAGTGATCCTCTGACTTTTGCACAGCTGAGGCTCGAGACTTTCACGCAGTACTACAAGATATATATCGAGGGTGGCACTAAGGACAAGGCTGAGAATGTTTCCGACATGATCACTTTCTGGTCCATTAACGCACTCAAACTCATTACTGGCATCGATAAGCTCGTCACAGGCCTCATCTCGAACTATTACAACATGAATGCCAAACAGAATGAGAAAATTAAGATGCTCAAGATCAACGACGACTACTTCGGCATCCAGTGGTCATGGACACTAGCAATGAACTTCCCATCGCAAGATATCTACAGCTATACAAGAGCACGAGTGCCCTACACCGTCCATACAGACTATCATAGGAAGCCGATAGGCCCTCCCAACCACTACTCTGTTCATGGTAACACACTCACCAAAATCCCGTTCTCCAACCGGTCTTTTCCAGTAGTACTCGCCTACGACCTGTGGTTCCATCTGAAGAACGAGGACTGGGTGCCTGTACTTTCGGAACTCTACAGAGTGACTTCAAACAATGGATACCTCAATCTGATGCTCATCGACTTCACGATATTGAACTGCAGGAACGAGGTGTATCGATACTTCTTTGACCGCGTAAGAGACGTTCTAGAGAGAGATGGGCTGGACCCTTTCCCTTGCAAACATATCCAGGGCAGACTTAGAGAGGCTGGCTATAAAAAGGTAGAGTACGCAGTTGTTTCCCTCCGAAAGGGCTCACCAGACAAAATTGGTGCTCTGATGGAGTTCCTCCACGGCTACTTTGAACTCATGATCTTTCGCCATATTGCGCTCATAGGGATGAACTCAGAGGATCTCGAGCTATTCAAGCTACTACGAATGCAGTATACAAAGGATGTTCAGAGCGAGCGCCTGCTCGATGAATTCGGCGACGGATACTTGATGATGGTGATTGCTCAAAAGACCTCATGATTATGAACGCCCTTGAGCCAAAATGTATATGATATTCCCTGCCGAGAAGGTATCGGTTCCTGTATTTACGCTAGTCCGTAGACAGAAGCCTGTTGAATCCCAGGCGGATATATAGTGGGTACCCGCTATATAACCCTTCTGCGTAAATTTCGTACTGTATATTTCTGTCAAAAATCGCCCAAAAATAAGAAAAAAATGGAGATTTTGCCCGCAAAAAAAAAAAAAAGCACCAGCGCGCTTAAATCAGTAGATAATATATATATATATATAAACATATCTATCTGTACACCTGTATATATTTGAGAAAGGCAAGTGCCAAGTTTATGAACTCTGCCTCGGTGCACAAGAAGTACACAGAGAGTTTGCGACTGCTGAAGACAAGCATTACACAGTTCAGAGCAATGTCGACACAAGCTGAATGGCCCGCTCAGAAGGTGCGTATTAAACGACTTTTCTTTTTATACTCACAAGATTCGACTAACCGAGAGATATAGGTTCGTAACACCTTCTTGGACTACTTCAAAGAAAGAGGACACAAATTTGTTCCCTCATCGTCAGTTATTCCTTATGAAGATCCCACTCTATTATTCGCCAACGCTGGTATGAACCAGTACAAACCGATTTTTCTGGGAACCGTTGACCCATCGTCGGATTTTTACAACTTGAAGAGAGCTGTGAACTCCCAGAAATGTATTAGAGCCGGTGGTAAACACAACGATTTGGAAGATGTTGGTAGGGATTCATATCATCATACTTTTTTCGAGATGTTAGGGAACTGGTCCTTTGGTGATTACTTCAAAAAGGAGGCCATCGAGTACTCTTGGGAACTATTGACTGAAGTTTACGGGTTGAAACCAGACAGACTATACGTCACCTACTTTGGCGGCGATGAAGAAAACGGTCTGGAGGCAGATCTAGAGGCGAAGGCTCTGTGGGAAGCCGTTGGTGTTGACCCTAGTCATATTTTACCAGGTTCTGTGAAGGATAACTTTTGGGAAATGGGTGACCAAGGACCGTGCGGACCATGCTCAGAGGTCCATTATGATAGAATTGGAGGAAGAAATGCCTCTTCGTTAGTTAATGAAGATGATCCAAACGTGATTGAAATCTGGAACAATGTGTTCATGCAATTCAACAGGGAGGCTGATCGCTCTTTGAAGCCTTTGCCATCCAAGCATATCGACACTGGTCTAGGTTTTGAGAGATTGGTTTCTATTTTACAGGATACCAGCTCTAATTATGATACAGATGTTTTCCAACCCCTGTTCAAAAGAATTCAAGAGATTACTGGTGCTCGCGAATATACTGGTAAATTTGGAGAAGAAGATAAAGATGGTATTGATACTGCTTACAGAGTACTGGCTGATCATGTTCGTACCCTAACTTTTGCAATTGCAGATGGTGGTGTACCAAATAACGAAGGAAGAGGCTATGTTCTGCGTCGTATCCTAAGAAGAGGTGCCCGTTATGCCCGTAAATATTTCAACTATCCAATTGGTAACTTCTTTTCACAGTTGGCCCCAACATTAATCGAACAAGTTCAAGATATCTTTCCTGAACTATCAAGAGATCCATCAGCCATCTTTGAAATCTTGGACGAAGAAGAAGCTTCATTTTCTAGAACTTTAGATCGCGGAGAAAAATTGTTTGAACAGTATGCAGCAGTTGCTTTGAGCTCTGATAAGATATTGAACGGGAAGGACGTCTGGAGATTGTACGACACCTACGGTTTCCCAGTAGACTTGACCACATTAATGGCAGAGGAGAAAAACTTGACCATCGATAACGAAGGTTTCGAAAAAGCTAGAATTCAGAGTTATGAAGCTTCTAAAGCTGGAGGAAAATCTAAAGGCAATGGAATCATCAAACTTGATGTTCATGCATTGAGTAAGTTATCCGAACAATCTGTTCCAAAGACAGATGACTCATTCAAATATGGCACAGAGAATGTTGAAGCAAAAATTTTAGCCATTCACGATGGTCAAGACTTTGTCGAAGAAATCAATGATTACACAAAGCAATATGGTATCATTTTGGACAAATCACCATTTTATGCAGAGCAAGGTGGTCAGGAATATGATGCTGGTAAAATTGTCATTGATGGGTTATCTGAGTTCAATGTTGAAAACAGTCAACAGTATGCTGGCTACGTTTTCCACACAGGGAGACTTGCTGAAGGTTCTCTGAAGGTTGGTCATGATGTCATTGCATCTTACGATGAATTACGTCGTTGGCCAATAAGAAACAACCATACTAGTACTCACATTTTGAACTATGCTCTTAGAGAAGTACTAGGCAATGATGTTCATCAAAAAGGTTCGCTAGTTGCACCGGAGAAACTCAGATTTGATTTTTCGCATAAGCAAGGTTTAACAATTGATGAAGTCACCAAGGTTGAAAAAATCTCAAATGCAGAGATTAAAAAAGCTTTGACGGTTTACGCAAAAGAGGTCCCACTAGAAACTGCTAGGGAAATTTTCTCCGTTAGAGCTGTATTTGGTGAGACTTATCCGGACCCAGTTAGGGTTGTTTCTATTGGTCTTCCAGTTGATGATCTAATCAAAGACCCTAAAAACACACAATGGCACAACTACTCTATTGAGTTCTGTGGTGGTACTCATGTTGCCAAGACTAGTGACATCAAAGATTTTGTAATCATCGAGGAATCTGGTATTGCAAAAGGTATCAGACGTATTGTTGCGGTGACTGGTACAGAAGCACACGATGTCCAAAGAATTGCACAAGAATTTGAGCATGACCTAGACAATGCTGCAAAACTTGAATTTTCACCTTTGAAAGAGAAAAAGGTCAAGGAGTTAGGTGTGAAATTAGGTCAACTTTCTATTTCAATATTAAAGAAACACCAACTCAAAGCCAAATTCACAACTATTGACAAGAGCATCAAAGAACAACTGAAAACACGTCAAAGACTCGAGAATAAGAAAACACTGGATACAGTCAAGAACTATTTCGCTCAGAATGAAGGATCAGAATTCTTTGTTACCCATGTTGATATTAGTTCAAATGCAAAAGCTATAACTGAAGCTATAAACTTTATCAAAAAAGAGCAACCAAGTAAATCCATATACATATTCACAGGTAATGATGATAAGGTTGCACATGGTTGTTACATTTCTAACGAAGCCATTGGGAAAGGCGTAGATGCTTCTGAACTGGCAAAGAATGCCTCTCAATTTATTGGTGGTAAGGCCGGTGGTAAAGGTAATGTTGTTCAAGGGATGGGTCTCAAAGTCGAAGGTGTTGATGATGCCGTCAAGGAAGTCGAAAAACTACTAAAGGAGAAAC
This sequence comes from Liangdongia quercuum, assembly GCA_030579675.1. Lineage (NCBI taxonomy): Eukaryota > Fungi > Ascomycota > Saccharomycetes > Phaffomycetales > Wickerhamomycetaceae > Liangdongia > Liangdongia quercuum. The sequence continues at coordinate 11,321 of JAKTRK010000082.1, read as the reverse complement.
TCGTTATATAAAGACCTTTTTTGAATCCCATTATTTGCAATCAATATATAGCATAAATTAAATTTTGTCTTAGCTAGAGCGACTTGTAGAGTGAAGGGCTTCTATTAGCATTGAGGAAAAAAATGAAAAAATTTGATAAATAAAAAAAAAAAAAATCTTGACACAACGAAAAACCGTAACATAGATATCCCGGTATCCAAAAAGAGGAAAATAAGAGACTTCACGGAGTCGAGATGGTACGCCTTAAATCCAGATATATCCTGTTCGATATTATATACCCTAAAACCACAGAAGAGTTACCGAGCTATTCTAGGAGTGGCTCATTATTACAACTGCATAGTGCATCCCAAAACATAACGGTTCGTCTATTAGCAGAAATTGTGAAACGAAATATCAAGATACTCTTTGGTGACCAGGGTAGTGGGAGTGCAGCAGGTTCAATGATCGTCAAATATTTCTCGCAGAAGACATCCACAGGTATAATTCGATGTTCGAGGGAGTATCACAACTTGGTGTGTGCTGCGTTAACTATGATCAATGAGGTGAATGGGATAAACTGTATAGTGAGGGTAATACGAATTAGCGGAACTATAAAAAAGTGCGAGCAGGCTGCTGGTGAGCGAAACAGGGCATTGATGAGGATACTGAATAATGATGCATTTGAGGATGAGGAGATACTCAAGTTGGAGGATGTGACGAGAGATTAATCACTGGGAAGGGCATATTTTTAGAATAGATCTGTATATTTATCAATCATTCAATTTTCTCTTTTTGGGTATCAGCCCATAATCCTCGTCTGTATTCTGTTCTTTTATCTTTTCCTCTCTCTCAAACTCCACTGGGCCTTGTCTTGTTGAGCTGAGGCTATCAAATCTTTTCTCGTTTTGCATCTCGGATAAGGCCTGATCAGGATCATTTTGCAGGTTGAGATTAGACTCAGAAACTGTATATATGCTATTAACAGCCTGTTGAACGAAAAGTGGATTATCGTAGACTTGGTCTTCACTATTTGTTATTTGTGCTGATTTAGTGAATAATCTGGAATCGAACTCGTTTTCGACCGATTTTGTAGGTTTAGCTAATCCTAGTTGAACTCTTTCAGAGACATCACGGTCGCCCAAGGCTCTTGACATTTGCTTTATCTTTTGCTCTCTTCCCATTCTTGACATTTTCAACTCCTTTTCAGCTTTCCTTCTTCTCTCCTCCCTTATTATAGCTCTTTGTCTTGCGCCTGGGTCGTCGAACTCATCTTGTCGTATGGAATCATGCTTGATATAGCGTTCCTCTCGAGCTTTGTGTGCCAACAATCGCAATTTCTCCTCTTTTTCTCTAGATTCCTTTTCTGCTAATTGTTTCTTCATAGAGTTTCTTATTCTGATCTCCTCTCTCAAATTCTTCTCTTCTTGATCCAACGCGTCGGCAAGATCAACTGAGCGTTGATTGATTGTGTCAGTTTGATGGCTAGTTGGATCCCGACCATCAACTGCTAGTCTCTTATCCAATGCAATAGTGTAACCATTAGGATTTTTCCAGTTCGAGACTGCCGGAGGAATATACCATTCCTTTTGTTCTTCAGCAGTTGCCTTTCTAGGCGGTGCGTGCAATACAGGTGCTGGTGGCGAAGGAGGTCTAGCAACTTGTTTCTTCTGTCTGAATTTTGGAGGCGCCATCGGATCCTGCTGAACATCAATGATCTTCATAATTCTCGAGGTTGAATCTCCTGTGAGAAAGTCTGAAGTAGTGTATTTCAAATAGGTAGGCTTGTTACGAGCCGTACTAGGTTTGCCTTTACTAAGCTTCTCTTGCAAAACAGCATCAAGCGCCTTGCGCGTTCTCTCTGTGCAAGCTCTAACTTCTTCCTCAGAAGGTTTCGGGAACCCCATCTTGCCCTGGAGTTGTACAAGAGGTTTCACGTCATCTATGCTCGCCTTGATCTCTCTGCCCTCATTCGAGCCATCTCTCAGCAGCTTTGTGTAGTCTTTCCCACTCGTCGATAGCGGCTGAGGAGCCTTAACTACCACCTGCGTCTCGCTTGAGGCAGGTACACTCGTGCTACCATCCCTCGTTCCTAACTGTTGCTGTGAAATGTACTGTCCTATAGAGAACATTTCGTGAAATCAGGCGTACTCTCTAAAGACTCTTCTGCTCTACTCTTCACAAGCGCTCTCTATATATACCTGCAACGAGCTTCTTGCTATTATTCTTTACTACATTGAAATATTTTCAAAGAAAAATAGTAAAGCGGAGCGCGCGAGTTCGATTCACAAAAGTGGAATCGTGCTTATAATTTCCCCCGAAATGTAAATAATAACAGGCCAAAACCAAAAAAAGGCAAAAAAAAAAAGAAATGTTCGACAAAATTCAAGAAAGGAAGAAGCATTCATTTGAGCCACAAAAGTCGACAAGAAGGATCAGAAAAAGACTAGATCGGTGCCATTACTGATTGCCAATATCGCAAGGGTGTTTTCTTTTTCTGCCTTTCTATGTCTACGTCCTTTGTAGTATGTTTGTGTGTGTTTGTGTGTGTGGCCGGCCACTTATTGCTCGAGTCCAGGACCCTGCAGACACGGCTGACATAATCCTGAAACAGCACTAAATACCAACCAAGATGTAAAAGTGACTTGGGCTGAATAAGATTGCCATTCATCAAGTTTTTCTTGGCCTGTTCGTCTCCTCTGCTCGCCTGCCTTTGTAATTTAGTGCTGCGAAGAACAAATGAGCGATAGCGAGATAGCTACACCACTGGACTATGGAAGTCACTGCGACACTAGTGTTGAAAATGTTCAAGAAGTCAACAGCGAGGCTGAAAACCGCAATTCTATGAGTAGAGTTCAAAGTGCAGCCACCGAACCAATTGGCCGTACTAGTTCAAGAATCACTTCTAGTGTTAGAACCCAGAAGTTTAAACGCACTAAAACAGCACCTGTGTTGGGACGATGTGATAGCGTTGCAATCCCGGCCAATTTACTCGAGAAAAGACCTAGTGTGAAAACTGAAGCTTCAGTATTTTACACCTTTCTGAACTATTGCGATGCCTTGAAAGATCAGCTTGTAGATAAGACGTTCCAGAGAACTGACAAAATATATGGCTGGTTTTGGAATTTGAGACCGGTCAAATCATTCATCACGAACTATGAGAAATGGGAGCAAACATTTATCATTGGCTTCATCTTGCAAACATTGAGATGTTTTTTGAACACTAGAAGCGTTTTCCTACTACCTTTCTTCCCTGTTGGTATCGTTTTTTACAAGAGGGAAAATGACATACTAGCAGTGGTGTTTTTGTTTCTTTCTTTGATGTACTTTGCCAAGGTTCTGAGTAACTGCACTGAATGGGCATCTGAACATTTTGGTCCAGTTATAGGTTCACTGCTGAACGCCACATTTGGGAATCTGGTTGAGCTAATCATTTCAGGTACAACGGTGTCTAAGGACGATGCGACTTTGACCATCACTTCGCTAGTTGGCAGCATAATATCGAACAATCTGTTTGTCACAGGCTCTTGTTCGTTTTTCGGCGGGCTCGAAGGCACCCCACTGGCCAGTAAAAAGTCGATCACAAGCAATATCGTTTTCTTCGTGTCGGTGACATTACTGATGTGTCTCATGACTGGTATTGATAAGTTTGGCAACTACAACCCCAGTTTAGAGTTCAAAATGAACCTTTCCCAAGTAGCTGCCTCTCTTATATTTTTGAACTATCTGGTCTATATCGTCAGCAATACCCATGAAGAGTTCAAAAACCTAAAGGTGAGAAAGGAAAAAAATGATATTGAGAGTGTTGAGAGCTATCCAAGATACCTCGCTGATAACTCTGACATAGGAGACAAGCAAGAAGAGGAAGAGGAAGAAGAAGGCGAAGGTGAAGGTGAAGGGGCCGGGGTACACGAAGAGGAAGAGTTTTTACCTCCCAAAGCGGTGTGTTTTGGAGCATTGGCTCTCTCAATTGCAGGTCTAGGTCCATGTGCGAATTTTTTCGTAGAAGCATTGAAGGATCTAACTGATGATAAGCCAATTTCAAAAGTGTTCATAGGGTTGATAATCCTGCCCTTGGCGGGATCGCTTCCGGAACATTTGTCTGCTGTAACAGGTGCTTATAAGGGGAAAATGGATTTGGCCATGAATCTCAGCATAGGAAGCAGCAACCAAGTGATTGGGTTTGTTTTACCGATCATCCAGTTCATCAGTTCCAAATATCCTAGCACTGGGTTCACGTTCTTTTTCAGTACCTACATCTCAATCTATCTCTTTGTCACTGCTTTTGTATCCTCGATTTGTCTCATCAATGGTCTCTTGTATGGCATCAATATCTTTCATGGCACCCTGCTGATCTCAACGTTTGTATTCATAACGTTTCTGACCTTCATGACGGCGTCACAATAGCATGAAGCATAACGTATACATACAATATACAAATACACACAAGCCTCGGGCATCGATGTCCTTGTGTTTAACCAACCTCTCTTTCTAGATATATACGCTATAGTAGTCGTACTGGTGATATCGAGTTACGAGGTATATTCAAGGGCCGGAAGTTGGAAACTTTTTAAAAACAAACGCGCCAAAGACAGAATGATAACAACAAGCAGAGACACGAGTATAGTAACAGAGAAGTGGCAGTTGATAGTTAGCGGACACTGGCCCCTGGGAAACATACGAGAATGTCTTCGAAACATTCACATGCGAGTGGTAGTGGGAACCGAAGAAAATCGGTCTTCACAGCAACGACAAGCAACGCAGCGCTAAACGAAGCAGCAGCAGCACAGGCCTTAGAGCTGGAGAGGATCGAACAGGAAATCACGTTCACGTTGCAAGATATCGACAAATCCTTTGCAAAATCACATCGAATTGTCAATGACAGACTGATTCCAATAGTAAAAAGATATCATAACAACTCAACGCAGATTCGAAGCGGCTTGAGCTTTTGGAAGACTTTTTTAGAAGCTAGCGCCAATGTTGAGCTAAGAGGCTATGAAGAGGCTGTTCAGCAGCAGGATGATCTAGATAACGACGTTGATAATGGCAGTCGAGATGATGTGACTAACGCTGAAGGTGGAAGTGTTGCTGATCAAGGGCCATCAGAGCAAGACACTGAAAAGATAAATGAACGCTTGAGCCCAGTGAAGTCTGTTGGCATCCCACGTCTCAAAGAGCCGATTGAAGAAAGTACGGACCATACAGCACAACAGATTCAAACCCGCTATGCTCACAATTTTCCTGGAAAGAGGAATGCGAACTTCAAAAGCTTATCGAAAGAGAATCCAATAATGCCCAAAACGAAATCCAAAAACACATTTGAATTCGACACAACAGACAGTATATTGCCGCAAGTTCCTGTGACAGCGAACTTTGGCAACAGCGCAGCTGACGGTACAGACCTGAGTGTACCTACGCCGTCTTTACAATCCAACCTTGATGCTACTGGACGATATCTAGTATACAATAATCTCGACACGGATTACAAAGTGGAGGTGACGCCGAAGAAGAGAAGCAAGAATTCAACAGGTGTCGTACAGTCAGTGACGCCGAAAAAGCCTGCTCAGAAGAAGAGAAAATCGGTATATGCTGAAAGATTTGACTCTTCACCTGAATTGCCTACACCAAAGTTGAACTCAGGGATAGAATTCAGCCCTGTGAAAGGCGAACGATTGACACCGTTGAGAAGCAATGGCAACAGAGGACAAGAGCAGCAGCAACAGAATGATGGCAACGAAACACAAAGGTTCCCGCATACTGTAAGGTATGGTGCTGGAGGTAATTTACTACGAACCCCAGGCCAGGTTATTGAAACAGCAAACAGATACAGTGGGAACAATTTCAAAGTTGGCTCTAATCAAAGAAAGGATGTCAACACGACGAATAATGATCTACTACTTGACGATTCTGAAGAAGGCCCAAGAATCTCACCACCAACTACCATCAAGTTCTCCACGGAGGAAGTGAGGGAAACAACAAGACAGGCTGCACAAACAATTGTGAAGGACTTGTTAGCGGAAATGAGTGTGACAAATGACAGCACCGAGCTCGAAGTACCAACGCTTAACGAGAAAGAGAGCGCCTCGAAGTACAAGCAAGGCAAAAGTGATGCTAACCTTCTCGAGGGCGAAGGGCTCGACTCATACTTGGATGCGAAACCCGAAAGGAGCAAGGATTTGGAATCGAATTGGTCAGACTGAGCAATATAATGAACAATAATAATAAGAACATCATCTTCTTCTGTTTCCTGTAGCTTTCTTTAATTTTGAGCGGTTCTCGCACACACACACAAGAAATTTCAAGAAGGCGCAAAGAGCTCAACAGAAATAAAACCAGACTTTTTCCATTAGAAGATTGGTAGAAAGATCTCCAGAGATAGAGACTCAGAGCGTGATGGGAAACGTGATGTCTGCTAGTTTTGCCCCAGAATGCACGCCTGTCAAACAGAAGTATGACGACTGTTTCAACAACTGGTACACGGAGAGTAAGCGAGAGTTCTCGGACGTATCTACATAACCTGTATTAACATCTCTTTCTTTTCGTCTAGAATTTCTCAAAGGCAAGAGTTTATATAACGAATGTGACGAACTGTGGTATGACTATAAAGCCTGCGTTGATGTGAGTTTTGTTTAATTCCAATCTTACTTCTTTTTTATCATTTATGTTCTAACTCAACTACGACAGATGGCATTAGTGAAACAAGGTATCCTACCGGCCTTGGACGAGGCTAGAGAAGAAGCGCCTTTTGAAAAAGGAGGTGTTCCTCAAGAGACTGGGGCGAGCGAGAAGAACAAGTAAAAAAAATGAGTGCCTTGAAGTGTATAAATCACCAGAGAGGCCTATTCAGCTTTATGAGGCCTCCTGTGAAATAGCCTGTGCTGAACTGAAAGAGAACGAAAAAGAACTTTGAAAGCGTATAGAGCCAACGGCTACTGACCTGTAAATAAAATCGAATACTAGGCTGTATAAGACAGAGAGTATCTGTAGCACTGAAAGGACTCGAGGACTTTTACAGTGGTTTGGCGACCATCGGAATTCTATATTAGCTCCTTCTCGATCGACTTCCATATTACTGCTATCGCAACAACACCACTGCAATACTGCCTCGAACATTTTCTACCGAGCACGAAATACTGAGGAGATCACATAGGGAAGTAGACATAAGACAAGGGCCTCTATGGACAGAGGAAGACAGTTGCCGCAGTCACAGGGCCTGGTACAGCTACCTCCTTTTGGCGCAGAGCTCTATCGCGTACCTCACGACTCGTTTGCTGCCGAAACTTCTCCAAACATGACTACCAATAACAATAAACGACCACACAGCTCAACCCAACAACAAGCAGCAGCGACTGCCGCCGCTAACAGTGCCGGCCGTCTGAGAGTCAAGAAGGCATGCGACAGATGCAAGAAGCAGAAAACGAAATGCGATGGCGATTTCCCGTGCTTTGCGTGCTCGAGACATGGCCATCACTGTGAGTACTCACTGACGGCGAACGACCCAAGTAACATAAAACTGGACTATGACAGGAAGAAGCACGCTGCAAAAAAGTCAGAGGACCTCAAGAATTCCACTTGTTATATCCAATACCTTGAAAGCCGAATTCGAAACCTGGAAACTCAACTTACTCAAGGAGGTGTGAGCATTTCAAGTGATTACAACAATGAGATGTTCAACAGGAACCTATTTGCGTTCTCAAGGGACAAGTATCGGGTGATGAGACGCTATCAGAATCTACTTCCCTACGAGCTAGGAAAGAACATCTATGAATCGCTGAATGAGGATCAAAGAAAAGATTTAATCATTCCAAGAATTCAATTCTACGGTTGGAACATGAGTGGGAAACACTACCTCAAGCAACGGAAGCTCCCAAAGTTCGAAGCACATATCGATCTTATTCATGATATTGATCTTGGTAATTGGCTGATTGATTTTTTCATGCAAAGAATTAATCCTCTATTTTCAATCGTTCATGAAAAAGTCTTCAGAGACCAGTTTCGTAACTATATTAGCAACTTACACAATAAGAATGAAGAAAACGAGTCCTCGACGAGACTTTTCACATCTATTTTATATTTAATCTTTGCAATATCGATTAGATTTGCGGAAAACCATCCAAACTTGCCTGCAAGTGTGAAGTTAAGGATATATCCAACACTCGAAGAGAAATTATTCGATTCAGCCCACGAAGTTGTTGAGAAGCTTTCTTTTGAGTGGCAATCCTTCGAGTTGATCCAGAGTTGGATTCTAATAACGTTATATTTGCGCACGTGCCATAGACAGAACTCTTCATGGTTTTCGCTGGGTGCAGCTTTGCGTATGACGAAAGGAATGTCTCTAAACTTGAACAGAACTCCAGAAGTTTTCTCGAAAAAGGCTTACGAGCAAGTGAAGATCAAAAGAATCTTTTGGATTGTTTACACCTGGGATAGAATATATGGATTTCAAAGTGGTAAAAGTTTCGAAATCACTGATGATCTAATAACCATGAAGATTCCGGACTGGGATGGAGATGATATTGAAGATGATGACTGGTTACAGAAGCCAGCATTGGCGATGATCAAACTTGCAGAGGTTGTGGGCAAAATACAGGTGTTTATGTCGAATCCGTTAGGAGATGGGTTGTACGATGAAATTGAGAAGGAACTCAAGAAATGGGAACAAGAGGCTTTTAAGATAGAAGAAGGAGATCCTCTATTACTGGACCAGTTATGGCTTGCCTATCATGATGTTTACTTGGGATTTCATAACAAGGCTCTTTTCAAGCTTTTGGATAGGAAAGTGGCCAATGAAAATGATAATGATTTCGAGAGGTTACTTCGTCATTCGTCGGAAGTTTTGAAGATTTTCAACCGAATTGAGAGCCAGAATCTACTCAAAGTTCCGTGGTGGCTGAATTTGGTTTTACTTTTCAATCTCTCGTTAATTGATATCATGCTGATCAATGCTGGTCTTTATAGGATTGAATGTCAAAACAATCTGAGAACATGTATAAGTTTTTTATCGCAGTTGACAGAATCCACGGGAATGGCGAAAGAATGCCTGTGGGCGCTAAAGATGTTGAACCATATGGTGGTCATCAGACTCAAATCTTCCATTCAAGAATTGGAATCAATTGGTATAGATCACGGATCTGATCAGGTTAATAAGGTGAAGTTCCTTCAATTTGGAACAGCAGCAGATGAGAGTCAGAAACAGGCCGAACTGAAAAAGCCATCTAAAGAATTCCATTTGATATCCGACATTCCTAACATTGATATTGGGAATGAACTGGATGATGATTTACTGGGGAATTTGAGGTGGTTCGACCAGTGGGTATCTGAATTGAACGCTTGATGTCTGTTTCTTTGGGCGCCTACACACTCCACCAGTACGATGCTCTCATGATGTTCAATATAAATATATATATATATATATATATATAATATATTTAATACACATACACCATTCTCCAATGATCAAGCCTTTTCAGAAATGTCTAATTTCTTCTCCAACTGTCTTGATCTTTCAAAATAGAGATTTGGATGGGTTATTTGAAGTTGGCTTTCAACCTTATTATCAATTTGATTTTTATGCAAGATTTCGAAAACTTTTGTACAGGCATTAGTGTATTTACCCTGTGAGCTTATATCTAGGACAGAGACGATCTCTTGATTGTCTACTATTCCTAAATCTCGCAGCTGATTAGCCAGGGAATCTGAGTTGAGGTCTCTATATGGGCAACCATGGTATTCACCTTTTTGAGGTCTCGGCTTGGATAAAATGGTTTTGCAATCCCAGGGCTTGTAGTTGATTCTTGCTCCCTCTTTACCGTAGCTGTGCCTGATGTTGTATTTGTATTCCTTGTTGAACTTATCCAAAGTCATGGATCCATTTGCGGTGAACTGGGTGGACCAGAATTGGAGAGCGTCATCCAACGATAAACCGATACCTTTCAAAAACAAAGAGAACTGCTGTCGTGCTGTGTACTTCAGATGATGGTTAGTCACTAGACCCATTAGCAGATTTTTAGAGCATAATGGGAAATGCGAGGTGATTTTTTTAGACGTTACTGAGTTTGCGTTGATCTCGTTGTCAGGGTCCAGGGCGCTGAAATCGTCGACACGGTAGTTTGTTAAAGAGTAGCCGGTACTCAAATGGGTCAGTATCGGCAAGAGACGGTCATCTTCGTCCAATCTTGGTAATGCATGGGAAGTTTTAACCAAATCTTTAGCCAGTTGACTTGAAAATTCGTTGCATAGCAGGTTCAACTGCTGGAACTGCGGAACATATGCCCATCCCTTTTGGACGTAGATACAGCGTTGGGAGACTAAATCAGCAACGAATTCGAACGGGATTTTGATGAAATTTTCGCTCTCAGAAAATTGTCTTTTGGAGACTTCATCAAGATTCAACTGGTATGACAGGGATGGGGAGATCGAGTTGAACAGATTTGTAGACAGTTCTGATTTTTCTGCTGGCGATATGAATTCCCAGGGTAAGTTCAAGCTGTTTATGAACTGTTGTTGCTCAGCTAAAGTTAAACTGTTGAATCTAACTTTGAATAAATAGACTTCAGATTTCAAGAACTTTTCACGCAGTTCGTTTGATCTGCAAAAGCATAGTCTTAGTATGAAGTGAGAATAGTGGTCCTTTTTACGTTCCTTGACCAGTTTTTCTGACCCCACCGCTGCATTGCTGCTCGACAAGGGCATCAATTTGGATAGAAGCGGTTTTATGATTGCTTCAATTTCCTTATACGGTTTGTTTCTGATTAGACATGATTCGATCTCACCGAGTATCTTCAGTCGATCAATAGCCCAGGTTTCGAATTCGTCCAGTGTTATTTCACCAACGGGCGGCGTTTTATAGAAAGACAGCTTCGAGCTGTATATGGTCTCGAGCAGCGCTTGGTCGTTGGATGAGCCCATTATGAGCCCATTCTCAAAGTTCTTTCTCCCAGCAGTTCTTCTTTTAGACTGTCTGAACATTGTCGGTGTGATGTTTTCCTGCTCGGAAGTCTAGCTGATGATAGCGCCCTGTCAGTTGAAGTCAGATGAAGAAAGTATAGAGAAGCACACAGAGAGAGAGAGAGAGAGAGAGAGAAAGTGTGTGTGTGTGTGCGCGGATGTTCTAGGGCTATTTGTTATTGTTTGTTGCTTCGCGCGCGCTGCACGAAAACAGATATCAAAACTTACCCGCCTGACACGAAAAAAAACAAAATGTTACATAATCACATATTTCATTATTAAGATATTACATAATACAACAACAATACCAAACTTTTTTTTTGTTTTTGGCTTCTCACCTACTTCTGTTAGATATAATGTTTGGAAATCACAACACAAAGTCCTAGGTAAATTCAAAG